>BLSH010426445.1:488137-502651 GCA_018402905.1 Glandirana rugosa
CCCCCCCCCCCCCCCCCCCCCCCCCCCCCCCCCCCCCCCCCCCCCCCCCCCCCCCCCCCCCCCCCCCCCCCCAGCCTGCCAGTGCTCAGACCATACTTTGCACACTGCATCAAATTGGTCTGAATGGCTGTCATCCTAGAATGAAGCCTATTCTAAGGATGATGCACAAGAAATCCTGCCAACAGTTTGCTGAAGACAAGCAGACTAAGGATATGAATTACTGGAACCATGTTCTGTGGTCTGATGAGACCAAGATAAACTTATTTGGTTCAGATGGTGTCAAGTGTGTGTGGCGGCAACCAGGTGAGGAGTACAAAGAAAAGTGTGTCTTGCCTACAGTTAAGCATGGTGGTGGGAGTGTCATGGTCTTGGGCTGCATGAATGGTGTCGGCACTGGGGAGCTACAGTTCATTGAGGGAACCACGAATGCCAACATGTACTGTGATGTACTGAAGCAGAGCATGATCCCCTCCCTTCGGAGACTGGGCCGCAGGGCAGTATTCCAACATGAAAACAACCCCAAACACACCTTCAAGACGACCACTGCCTTGTTAAAGAAGCTGAGGGTAAAGGTGATGAACTGGCCAAGCATGCCTCTAGACCTTAACCCTATAGAGCATCTGTGCGGCATCCTCAAACAGAAGGTAGAGGAGAGCAATGTCTCTAATATCCGCCAGCTCTGTGATGTCGTAATGAAGGAGTGGAAGAGGACCCCAGTGGCAACCTGTGAACCTCTGGTGAACTCCATGCCCAAGAGGGTTAAGGCATTGCTGGAAAATAATGGGGGCCAAACAAAATATTGACACTTTGGGCCCATTTTGGACATTTTCGCTTAGGGGTGTACTCACTTTTGTTGAAAACGGTTTAGACATTAATGGCTGTGTGTTGAATTATTTTGAGGGGATAGCAAATTTACACTGTTATACAAGCTGTACACTCACTACTTTACATTGTAGCAAAGTGTAATTTCTTCAGTGTTGTCACATAAAAAGTTAGAATAAAATATTTACAAAAATGTGAGGGGTGTACTTACTTTTGTGAGATACTATATATCTAATCAGATAGGCATTTGCACTACATAATTGGTGGTAAATCTAAAGCTAGTCATACATGTTTCAGTCTATTTATATATTACTTATACAGTATCCTTGTGCACAAATGAGGGCCCACCATAGCAGTGCATTCAATTTAGTGTAATCAGAAAGCCCCTTACATTGCATAATTATTGGTTGATTAAAAGGAAATTGTACTTTCATATTGAAATGTGTGTAGTAATTTTTATGGAGATTGTACAATCAGACTGTAAAGAGTGTGGCCATATTTACTCTGCAACCCTCTTATAGCGAGATATATTGGAACTGTGTTCAAGTTCCCTCTGTGGGTGGTACAAAGTCTTTATAGGGAGAGGACACTGTTGGGAAGCCTGTCTGGTGCCAGGTGCCATACACTTGCATTATACATTAGCGAAAGCAGAGGCTGGAAATCTACAGTGCTATAAGCGTTAGATTTAGGCCCCACGTATCATATTCGATTTAGGCACCACGTTTTCTTGAGACGGCCCTGATTATACATCTTCCACATCCGTAACCGTAAGCACATACTTTGAAATCAAATAATCGCCCAAATTACGAGCAGATGTAGGAAGGGAATTTATGTTATATACTATATGTATGATATATACTGGAAGAAACATAATCATTATGTCACACGTTTACATTTGTTGGAATAAATTCCCTGTCTATGCGGTTGGAATCTAAGCCATTTAAATTGTCAAATCATTATAGCTGCAGGTCTTAATATTTTTACAAATGTCGCCACATCAAATAACTGGACCACATAGACCAAATAAGGAAAAATGTCAGGATAATTTTAGCTTATTCAGTCGAATCCTGTGTTTTTATAACCTACTGTGCATCGTGATCTTTATGATTATTGTGTTAAGATTTCATGTTACTCTTGTGATAATTCAGCATAATAGCATATAAGATACATATATGCACAGTATATAAAACGGCACCGGGATATAAAAGGATAATTCACCTTCATGTTTATTGGCTTTTTATGTTGTAAATTAAAAGGCAAAATATGAAAAAAATAAAATACAAACTGTATCAGTCAATAAGGCAAAAAAACAGAGTATAACAAATCAGAATACATCTTGCAATCATCTTAATTCAATAAACAAAAAAAATGCTAATGTTTGCTTTCAGTTAATGCAATTTACAGCTTTGCTTTCAATTAGCATTTTTCTCTGCTGAGAAATTCTGGGCAGCCGTCCTCGTGTTGTTTATGGATTGCAAGTAAAGAAAAAACATATTTTTAAAATGTAATGACTGTGCATAAGTTAATAAATAACAAATATCAGATCCATATTTGCAAAAAAAGATAATTAGCATTGGCGTATAAGATGTAGAAGGTGAAATGCCAGCATCCCATATGTAAAATATACACGGTATACTGAAAAAGAAAATTGTATTTTTACATACTAATGACTGCACATAAACTGACAAGCAGAAACATGGTATTTACTGCAAGACAGAGACTACTAGTCATACTAAACAAAGTCATTTGATGGTTATGTGTCATTTTTCAACTTACCTGTGTAACTTACAGGATGATTTACAATTGCTTAAAGAGGAAGTAAAGTGCTGCTTTTAATCCCCTGACCTGCAAAGTAAAGGCATAATGTGCTAGCATGCATAGCATACTAGCACATTATGTGAAACTTACCTGCAAACGTTGTCCCCGCTTCAGGCCGCATCCACCTTCGCCAGTCTTCCTTCCGGGTTCGCGGACTCTGGCTGTGTGACTGGCCGGAGCTGCGTAATGTCACTCCCTCGCATGCGCGCAGGAGCCGCCGGTCATGGCACAGGGCTCTGAAGAAACAGCACGGATGGCTGTTCCTTCAGAGCGCATGCGCTGATGATGTCTTCGGCTGCATATGCAGTAAATATCTCTTAAATGGTGCACATTTAGAGATATTTGTATTACCTATAGGTAAGCCTTTTTATAGGCTTACCTATAGGTACAAACAATTGATGGAAGTTTAGTTCCACTTTAAATGGTAACTCTGCTTTCATGGAAAAATATAGCAAAATAAATTGCATACACAATTGCTACACTGTAATTTAATATAATTAAAAATGTACTTTCATTTTCAATTTGCAGCACTGCAATTTTCTGTACAATTCAATGAAATAAGGAAACTCAGGAAGAGTTCTATACACCATTGGTGTATAGAATGCCTCCAAATATGTAATTTCCTGCTTGTGTGATTGGCTCACAGATTTTCCCAGAAGTCTGCACTAAGATACAAGTCAGATTTTAGACATCATCTGCAACAGAAATTTCATTTTTTGTGAGATACTCCCAAGGGTTAAAAACTTCTAAACGGATGCGGATGCTGCAGCTTTTCTTTGAACACTTGAAGTGCAACAGCTGATTATAGTGTAGCAGTCACTATTATTCAGAATCATTCTACACAGGACATGGTCTGTCACGGTCCTGGTGGTGGAGTCTGTCTTATGCAGGGAACAACCGCTCTTACACACCCGATTCCGGGACCCCTGGTAGTGTAGACAGGAAGCCCCGGAGTGCGGGATGGCATGAGGGCTGGATGGTCACTGGTGGTGGTGTGAAGCTCCAGGTAGTCGTGCAGACAGGCGGGTGGTCGTGCAGGCTGGGTCGGCAACTGGCGGGCTGTGCGGTACAAAGGATCAGGCAAGAGTGGTCAAAGTCCAAGCAGGGGTCGTTAACAAGCTGGCAGCAGAAGTACAGAGGGATCAGGCAAACGGATGGCCGTGAATAGCCGGGGTCGGTGCAGGCAGATAGTCAGCAGGACAGATCAAGCCGGGTCGGATCAGAAGGGCAGGAACAACACAGGGACGGATCACAGGGATCAGAGCTGATGCTCACAGGTACTCAGACGCTGTAGAACGGACAGCACTTGCTACAGGAAGCAGGAAGTTCAAATAGAGCTGCTACTCCAGGAGCTAGAGGAAACAACAATCAAATGGAAACGAACCTTCAGGACAGTCTTCTTCTAACATTGCCCCCCCCCCCCAAGGGGCAGCCTCCGGATGCCCAGCTTGGCCAGCTTGGCAGGATTGTTATCCTTAAAGGTTTGGATACACTCATCGGCATGAATGTTAGCTTCAGTCTCCCATGAGCTTTCTTCTGGCCCGTAGCCTTTCCACTTTACCAGATACTGGACTCCGCCACCTCTTCTCCTGCAGTCGAGTATTGACTCTACTTCAAACTCCTCTTCTCCATCAATCAGGACGGGGGCCGGAGGAGCTACAGCTCTATTGGGAAAGGGATCTGGGGCCAGTAAGGACACATGGAACACCGGATGTATCCGTACGGACAGGGGAAGCTCCAACTCATAAGAGACCTCATAAGAGACCTGGTTGATCTTCCTACTGATCGGGAAGGGACCGATGAGCCGTGGGCCCAATTTTTTAGAAGGGCAAGCGAGTCTCAGGTTCTTCTTTGAAAGCCTAACCTTGTCGCCGGGTTGAAGATTAAGCTCACCCCGTTTCTTTCTATCAAAGTCCACTTTGGTGGCCTCTTGTATCTTGGGACAGTGTCTCTTGTAGGAGTTTCCAGTTAGCCCTGAAGAATTGTGCCGATTCCTGTGCTGCTGGTACTGTAGTCTCCACTGCTAGACTAGGAAGTACGGTGGGGTGGAACCCATAGTTGGCCCAGAAGGGAGATTGCTTTGTAGCAGAGTGCACTGAGTTATTGTAAGTGAACTCCGCCAGGGGTAGCAATGTGCACCAGTCATCCTGAGGGTAGGCAGAAAAGCAGCGGAGGTATTGCTCCAGTGTTTGATTTGTCCTTTCAGTCTGGTCATTGGTTTGGGGATGGTAAGCGGTGGAAAAGGACAAATCAATCTCCAGGGTAGCACAAAGAGCTCTCCAGAACTGAGAGGTGAACTGCACCCCCCGATCAGACACTATGTTCACTGGAACGCCATGCAACCGGATAAATTCTTTGATAAAGAGTTCCGATGTCTCCTTCGCTGTGGGTGTGCCCTTCATTGGGAGGAAGTGTGCCATCTTCGTCAGTCTGTCTACCACCACAAAGATGGTTGTATATCCTTTAGCTGAGGGCAGTTCCACGATGAAGTCCATGGAAATTTTGGACCATGGTCGGTCCGGGATGGGGAGAGGTTTCAGAAGACCCCAAGCCTTGGTTTTGTCCATTTTACTTCTGGCGCAGGCAGCACAAGAGCGGACATAAGCTAAGCAGTCCTCAGAGAGCAGTGGCCACCAGAATGAGCGTAGTACAAGTTCAGCGGTCTTTCGGGAGCCAACATGTCCGGCAAGTTTATGGTCATGATGGACCATGAGGATAGCAGGGCGTAGTTCCTTAGGTACATAAATCTGATTGTGATGCCACCAGAGACCATCTTTCCAGGTTAGTCCTTGGCCAGGGGGTACAGATGCACAGGCAGACGTTTTACGGATCTGGGAAAGCAGGTCGTCTTGCGTGAGGAGGAAATTCCGGTACTGGAGAATAGTGTCGGGCTGGGCGGCTGTTCCAGGTTTCGCATGCATACGGGATAAGGCGTCTGGCTTACTGTATTTTGCCTCTGGACGGTAGGTTAGGTGGAACTGGAACCAGGAGAAGAAAAGCGCCCAGCGGGCCTGGCGAGGTCCAGATGTGGAGGGAGCGGAAAGGTCATGCATTTCCCGCACTTCTCCCTGCAGCCGGATATAGCCTTCCTGCAGGTCCTTCACGGCTTGTGTGAGCCCGGCCAAATATACATACAATTGATCCATGGCGGAGGGTGTTCCCTGCATAGACTCGGACATGGCTGTCCGTTACTGTCACGGTCCTGGTGGTGGAGTCTGTCTTATGCAGGGAACAACCGCTCTTACACACCCGATTCCGGGACCCCTGGTAGTGTAGACAGGAAGCCCCGGAGTGCGGGATGGCACGAGGGCTGGATGGTCACTGGTGGTGGTGTGAAGCTCCAGGTAGTCGTGCAGACAGGCGGGTGGTCGTGCAGGCTGGGTCGGCAACTGGCGGGCTGTGCGGTACAAATCATCAGGCAAGAGTGGTCAAAGTCCAAGCAGGGGTCGTTAACAAGCTGGCAGCAGAAGTACAGAGGGATCAGGCAAACGGATGGTCGTGAATAGCCGGGGTCGGTGCAGGCAGATAGTCAGCAGGACAGATCAAGCCGGGTCGGATCAGAAGGGCAGGAACAACACAGGGACGGATCACAGGGATCAGAGCTGATGCTCACAGGTACTCAGACGCTGTAGAATGGACAGCACTTGCTACAGGAAGCAGGAAGTTCAAATAGAGCTGCTTCAGGACAGTCTTCTTCTAACATGGTCAAACAGCTATTTCTTTAGAGCAGAAACAGTAAGGAATAGGCTACAAAGTTTGTTAAAACCCTTACAATGTACATTGATCACCTAGAAGAGATTGCATTTTTTTCAACAAGTGCAGTACACTTTAGATGCCATCTCTATTTTTTAAAAATCACTTTACACATACCTTAAATGTAGCAGTCTTTAGGACAGTCATGTAATGCCATGTGTCCTTTTTCTTTGCGTCTGGTAGCGAAGGTGAGTGGTCCCTACTCCTACACTAAGCAGTGCTAGGTAATGGTGTAGTGAGAGCCATTTGGTGTTGCGGTACTGTGAGCCAAGGTTATCAGCAAAATACAAGCTTTTCTGTTAGTTACCGTGACACAGGATTTAGAAGGAAGCAGTAGGCATTGGTTGTGTTCCATAGAGGTACATTAGAGAATTTTCTGCTTTTAGATCATCAATGAAACCATCAATGTTTTAAATAACATTTCACTTGAGAATAGAATTTTTTTATATTGCCATTTTTAACATTTAATCTTCAGTTTTTTATTAACTTGGTCATACATACACTATATTACCAAAAGTATTGGGATGCCTGCCTTTACATGCACATGAACTTTAATGACATCCTGTCTTAGTCTGTAGGGTAGAATATTGAGCCGGCCCACCCTTTGCGGCTATAACAGCTTCAACTCTTCTGAGAAGGCTGTCCACAAGGTTTAAGAGTTTGTCTATGGGAATGTTTAACCATTCTTCTGTAGTCAGGCACTGATGTGGATGAGAAAGCCTAGCTCGCAGTCTCTGCTCTAATTCATCCTAAAGGTGTTCTATCGGGTTGATTTCAGTACTCTGTGCAGGCCAGTTAAGTTCTTCCACTCCAAACTCGCTCATCCATGTCTTTATGGATCTTGCTTTGTGCAGTGGTGCACAGTCATGTTGGAACAGGAAGGGGCCATCCCCAAACTGTTCCCACAAAGTTAGCATGAAATTGTCCAAAATGTCTTGGTATGCTGACGCCTTAAGAGTTCCCTTCACTGGCCAAGCCCAACCCCTGAAAAATAACTCCACACCATAATCCCCCCTCTACCAAATGATTTGGACCAGTGCACAAAGGTCTATAAAGACATGGATGAGCGAGTTTGGGGTGGAGGAACTTGACTGGCCTATGGTGTGGGGTCGTTTTTTAGGGGTTGGGATTTGCCCCTTAGTTCCAGGGAAGGGAACTCTTAAGGCATCAGCATACCAAGACAATTTCATGCTCCTAACTTTGTGGGAACAGTTTGGGGATGGCCCCTTCCTGTTCCAACATGACTGCGCACCAGTGCACAAAGTGAGGTCCATAAAGACAGGGATGAGTAAGTTTAAGGTGGAGGAACTTGACTGGCCTGCACAGAGTCCTTACCGCAACACCTTTGGGATGAATTAGAGCAGAGACTGCAAGCCAGGCCTTCTCATCACCGTTATGGCTGCAAAGGGTGGACCAACTCAAAATTTGAACCCTGCGGACTAAGACTGGGATGCCATTAAAGTCCATGTGCGTGTAAAGGCAGGTGTCCCAATACTTTTGGTAATATAGTGTACTTTCACACTGAAAATCTTGTTGCTCCTTGTGAAGTCACTGTCCCATCATGCCCCGGATGGTGACGTCACAATGGGGTGGGGCCTCCGAATGACATCACCGGATGGCCCCACCCCATGGCTTTATAAGTCATAGCACACGGCGGACCCAGCATTACAGCGGGAGAGCACGTGGAGGCAACATCAGAAAGAACAGAGAGAGAAGATGGTGGAGAGAGAAGACCCGGCAGAAGAGGGAGAAGACAGCGCAGAGAGAAGAACTGGAGAGGGAGAAGAACCGGCAGAGGGAGAAGACATCGCCGGAGGAGGGAGAAGAGCAGGAGAGGGGAGAAGAGATTGGAAGAGACGCTGGTGCTGCCTTAATAAAATACTTTTAAAACCTGTGTACTGTGTTTATTTTTGACCCTTTTTTTAGGTGAATGGGTAGGGGTACAATGTTCCCCATACTCATTCACATAGGGTGGGGGGCGGGAACTGGGGGTCCCCTATTTAAAGGGGGCTTTCAGATTCCAATAAGCTCCCTGCCCGCAGACCCCGAGAACCACCGGCCAGTGTTGTCGGGAAGAGTCCCTTGTCCTCATCAACATGGGAATAAGGTGCTTTGGGGTGGGTGGCGCAGGGCCCCCCTGCCCCCACCCCCGATGTTGAGGGCATGTGGCTTGGTATGGCCCAGGAGGGGGGCACTCGCTCGCCCCTCCCCTTTTCTGACCTGCCAGGCTGCATGCTCGGATAAGGGTCTGGTATGGGAATTGGGGGGGCCCCACGCCATTTTTTTGCATGGGGATTTCCCTTCAAATCCACACCAGACCAAAGGGTCTGGTACCATCCTGGGGGGGGAATCCCACGCCAATTTTTTTTTCCATTTTGGAGGGGGATCCCCTTCAAGATCCTCAGCACACAAGTTGCACCACAAGTCGGATCATCATAATCCGACTTCTGGTGCGACTTCTATTCAAATCAATGGGCTCCCATGGGGAACCATTGATTTTTAATAGAGGCATGAGAAATGACTGACGTGGTTTAATGCGGCTGTATCCACATTTAGCCACGTTTAGCAGCTTTTACCGGCGTCAGGCGTTTTTACAGCTCTATCGCCAGAGCCTCAAATCACACTGGTCCTGGGTATTTTTTGGAGCTTAAAAACGCCTATGCCAGTTAAAGCTCCTAAATGCCTATGTGTGTATGAGGCCATGGAATAACATGCAGAGGCGTTTTTAAGCTGTAAAAAACGCTCCTAAAAGCAGCTGTAAAAACGTCCGTGTGTGTGAGGCCTTAGAGGGGCTGTGGGGGGATCAGCACACAGAAGGTTTTTTACCTTCATGCATATAAGGTAAAAAATCTTCTACCTTTACAACCACTTTAACCCCTACAGATCTGCGCTATTGTGCAGATCTGAATTTCCAGGACAACATCCACGGAGGTTGTCCCATGTGCAAGCCCCCAGCGCGCACTCACAGGCGGCGGTGCGCGCGGCCGCCGCACGCTGTGTGGGCGTGCCCGTGGGTCGGGTGGACTCGATGTCCACTCATGACCCACATTCGCCTGTCAGAGCTGCAGAACGGGGAACCGCCGATGTAAACACGGCGGTTCTCCGCTCTGTGAAGGGGAACATAACAGATCTCACTGATCCCGATCACGGGGATCAGTAGATCTGTTATGTTCCCCTTCACAGAGCGGAGACATTTATACAGTAATCAGTGGATATTTACATTTCTGGTCGCTGTATAAATGTCATTGGTCCCAAAAAAGTGTCAAAAATGTCCGTCATGTCCGGCCCAATATCAAAGTCCCGATAAAAATCGCAGATCGCCTCCATTACTAGTAAAAAAAAAAAGAATAAAAACACCATAAATCAATTCCCATAGTTTGTAGACGCGATAACTTTTGCGAAACCAATCAATATATGCCGATTGTAGAAGAATATATATCGCCCAAACCCAATGAATAATTTTTTTTTTGTGGATTTGTACTATAGCAAAAAGTAAAAAATATTGTTCTTTTTTCAAAATTGTCCCTATTTGTTCTTTGTGGTGATCAAATACCACCAAAAGAAAGCTCTATTTGTGGAAAAAAAATGATAAAAATTTTGTTTGGGTACAACGTCGCATGACGTGCAATTGTCATTCAAAATGCAACAGCGTTGAAAGCCGAAAATTGGTCTGGGCAGGAGGGGGGGGGGGGGGGTTTAAGTGCCCAGTAAGCAAGTGGTTAACCACTTCAGTCCTGGAAGGATTTCCTACATTAGAACCAGAGCACTTTTTGCAATTTGGCACTGCAACGCTTTAACTGACAATTGCGCGGTCATGCAACGATGTATCCAAACTAAATTGGCAACCCTTTTTCCCACAAATAGAGCTTTCTTTTGGTGGTATTTGATCACCTCTGCATCACTTATGATCACCGCTGTAAACAAAAAAATTTTGAAAAAAAAATATATAAAAAACAAATGTATTCATCAGTTTAGGCTGATATATATTCTTCTACATATTTTTGATAATTAAAATCGCAATCGGCGTATATTGATTGGTTTGCGCAAAATTTGCCACGTTTACAAACCATGAGAATTAATTTATGGCTTTTTTACTTTTTTTTTTACTAGTAATGGTGGCGATCTGTGATTTTTAGCGGGATTGCGACATTGTGGCGGACATTGTGGCGGACATGCTTCTGACAGGCTGTACAAGGAGCCCCGTATCTCCGGAACCATAGATGATAGGAGCCTGAAATTTTTCCAGTGGTGGGCTACCTGCCCACCAAATTTGGGGTCTCTGTGACACCAGGTTGCCAAGCTACAACCTTCAAAATCGATCGTTTTCTTTTTGCGTTCATACCAGGTGAGGCTCTGCCTCACCTGCCTCCCCTGACTGCACGTCCCTGACTGCTGCGCACACCCTCTATAATCACAGGCATAGTTTAGGGCTCTACTCAGGAAACCGTACACCATGCTTTAGGATGTTCTGTGGATAGAGGACTACCAAAGTTGAGACGACTGAGCGAGCCTAGAGGACTTGAACTAATCAAGACAACTGCATTAAGGAAAAAAATATTCCAGTATTAGTATCCTCCCCCCTTATATAGAGACAAAAAAGAATTGGGGTTCCCAAGTGGGATTTTAGCGGTGCCAGCAGACAAAGGACTAATTCAGCACAAATATTAAAACATAAATTTTATTAGGCGGCACAGTGGTGTAGTGGGTAGCACTTTTGGCTGGCAGCAAAAGGGTTGCTGGTTTGAATCCCAACCACGACACTACCTGCCTGGAGTTTACATGTTTTCCCTGTGCCTGCGTGGGTTTCCTCCGGGTACTCCGGTTTCCTCCCACACACCAAAGACATTCGGGTAGGTAAATTAGATCCTGTTTAACTTGGCCCTAGTATATGTATGAATGTGAGTTAGGGACCTTAGATTGTAAGCTGCTTGAGGGTAGGGACTGATGTGAATGTACAATATATATGTAAAGCACTGCGTAAATTGACAGCGCTATTTAAGTACCTGAAATAATAATAATAATATTATGTCCATTTAAAAGATAATAAGGATATACATAAAAACAGATGGAAAGTCCAAATACATGATCGTAGGCTGATTATTGAATTGGTTGGTGGTTTTCGAGGTGTGGCAAACTTCTCTCAACATTTTTCGCCATCATAATGGCTTCCTCGGGATTTAAAAAAAACGCAGATTCAAACTTTATTTGGCTCCCATTGGCTCCCACTGTTGTCAGCCAAATCCTGTGATGAGGGAGTTGGTAGTAGGGCTGAGATGCGCTGTGCATGTCTATGGACGCAGGCAGCGTGGCACGGGGACATGACAAGAGGAGGTTCCAAGCCCCTTTGTGCAAAACTATTGCACAGAACAGGAAAGTATAACATAAGACTTTACAATCACTCTAATAGTCTTACCAATGTTTTTCATGTTTGAAAAGCCTTATTTCTATGTATAATTTGTAGTCATAAATGCACATTTAATTTGCTTATCGGTCTTTGTATAAAATTTATGATCAGCGTCTTCTGGTGGCATAGTCACTCACTAAAGGAATTAAAAGCATTGACCTTTAGAAAGGCAGGTAAAAATGATGTCCTAAAAATGCTTTCCAGCCGGAAATATAGCACAACGTTGCTGGGTCTTGGACTGTTGGCTGTATTGCTTTTGCAGCTTTCTTCTTGGTCTGCCTCAGAATTCAGTGTATTTTAACAGTATTTTTCTTTATATTTTGCATTTTCAAATTCATAAAACTATACTTACATTTCATTTTTTTAAAATATTATGTTGAAGTGAATAAACAAGCAGCTTTCAGTGATCTGTAGGTCTCCTCTGCCCTCTGCTGTTAGGTGGTCTATAAATATTATTGTAAAAAATCTTGATTTATTTTTTTTTTCAGCCATTTAAAGAGGGACATAATTATATCAATGCTGGGTCTAGGTTATATGATGCCCTGTGCTATATATTATAGTATAGTAAAAATAAATAAATAAACAGATCTTCCTTAATCTCCTTCTAAACATGGTCACCGAAGTTGACTTCATTTTCTATTACATTTATACTCCTATTATTGTTATATTTTACATGTCTGATTCCTGTTTTTACACATTGCATAATTCCATATGAGAAACTACATTTTTAAAGTGAAAAGCATGAGGAGGAAATGCAAGGAGGTGGAAGGAAAAAAAAAGTTTGGAACAGCCTGCCTCAAACCAAAATCTGAGTGAATTTTAAAAAAAATGAGGCTAATGTAAAAAAATAATAATATTTTTAATAACTGATAAAAAAAGTATTTGTGAAAATATAGCTGTGAGTATCCACATGGCATGGTGCTTGTATGCAGACACACTGATTGCACAAGATACGAATTCCAGGTGTGGATATTTTATTCATATTTACATTGGTCCAGCTTGGACCAATGTAACTATGTATATACCATACCATATCATACGTGTTCTCTAATTGAACAAGCTGGTGAGGTGAGATGGTGATGTCGCACTGTACACCTTGTTCAATCAGAAAATGCTTTTGCATTCATTCAGTAAATTATGGCATTGCATGGCACCATGCTGACTATCTGTCCTCCAGTGTTCAGAATGCAGTAGATCACTTGAATAGGGGTGTCTATTTCAGTGATCTACAGCTTCCAGGTGCATTACAGCTTCCAGAGGCATCGCCCAGGTATGGTATATGTTTTACATAATTACATTGGTCTATGCTGGACCATTGTAACTATGTATAAAATACCCATACCTGGAATTCATCTTTAAGGCTATATTGTACAAAATATTAAAACAACATGTGATGTCATTGTATAAAAGACATGCCTATAAACTGATAGAATGAAAATCCACCTAAACATTTGTCATGAAGCTTATTGTCAGGGCTGGGCTCAGCCCTCCCTTCTCAGAGCAAGCTGCTCAGCTGATGGTTAATTTCCAGTCTCAGCTTTCACTCTGTCTTACCTGATATCCATATTCTGCTCGTTAGCCAGCTCTCCTAGCTATATAAACTGCCTGGATCAGATCTCAGACTCCTTTGCCTGGTCAACATCTCTGTATAAATTGCTGCTGTGTTTGACGTTCCTTCTTGTTTCTGGATTAAAGACTCTGCTCGGCTGACTTCCTTTCTGGCTCCTGACCCTGCATGCTGTTTGTTTGACCTCACTGATCTCTGGATCCCTGTTTGCTGGCTTGCTCCAACCATCCTCTCTGGCTACCAAACCTTAGCTATGCTTTGACTTTGTTTGCTCTGTTCTATTTTACCATTTTTATTAAATAGTGTGATTTTTACTGCACTTCTGTCTCAGTTTGATTCATTGTTCCTGACAGTAGGTGAAGGCCATGAATTTAGAGGATGCAGTCAATCCACTTGCTGGTAATATTTTTTCCAGATTGGATGAGCAGAATCCCAAACCCAAAAAACAACTACCACAAAATATGGTTCCACATCAGCTCCCAATATGGAAAAGGCGAAAAAGGGGGGTTTTTCAGCAAAGCAACCAATGTTTACAAGACAAAAACAAAAATAACAAAACAGAAATATATATTCAAATATATTACAAAACTTATCAATCCTAGATATTCATCAGAATTTCAATGAAGGGTTCCACATCAGCCTACCAACCATCCCCCAGCAGAGCAAAAAAGTCCCCATTTCACCAAGGCAGGTTTCCCCTATTTACCTTATTGGGGGGTCGATGTGAGGGGTAAAGGATCAAAGAAAAGGCTTGAAACTCAAAGGCTCATTCAACCCAGGATATTTTGTAGCAGATAAATTAAATATCCATTTTGCTTCCTTTTGAAGGAGCAATTTATCACATTCCCTATCATTTAAATGGGTATACTCCAGTGCTATATACTTTAGATATTCTCACCAGATGATATACCTTACAGTTGCACCGTGTAAGATACATCCCTTTTGTTTCTCCGGGAAGAAGGTATCCTATTCTCTAACACACTTTACTCAACAACGGTTTTTTAAACTTTCAGATACTACTCTCATATGGACATATGATCTCATATATCGTGACCTCATATGGGTAAATTTACTATCCCTTACACTATTTAACGAGGAAGTTTTCCTTCGTTTTACCTATAAATTAAATAGACGATGTTTTATAGGACCC
>BLSH010426445.1:510336-520490 GCA_018402905.1 Glandirana rugosa
GAGTGGGGAAGACTTGGATCGTACGTCTCGCTGTAGTGTGAGTGGGGAGGGCCACGAGCATCAGGGAGATTTGCTGTTCATTCCCATGTCAGCATATCACGGCACCCCAGCAGGGAGGGGGGGAGGGGTGAGTGTGATGTCGCTCTGCATGCTAGGTTCAGAAGGGGTGAGTTGGTGAATGGTTGCTGCAGCGGCAGGAGTCTTGCAGCGGCCGTTTTCAGCGGGGGGGTGTCGGGTATTCAGCATACACAAGCTGCACTCCATTGGGGAGTTTGGAGGGGGTGCTACAGGGGAGGGTTGCCACAGGGGGGGAGAGGGGTTAGGTATTGGAGCTCCAGCTGCACGGGGGGGAGGGGGTCAGGCTCTTTCCTGGGGGGGTTCAGGGTCCCTCACTCGGTTGGAGCATTCTGGGACTTGGGGTTCACTGCTGGTGCCCTGCCCTTCCTCACCCACACCACCACTCCGGCTACGGTCCATGCTCCTGGGCATCACGGCCCCCCTTTCACACGGGGCACCATGGCCCAATCACTGTGGGGCACCCAGCATCCTTTCCAGGCACGGCCCATATCGAGCACCTCGGTTCAGGCTCAGGGCACATGGCCTCAGACATACAAGGCACCACGGCCTTCACATCAGGCACCGTACTCTCATTTATCAGCACCACGGTCTGTGCTTCTGGGCATCTCGGCCCCATTCATACGGGGCATCACGGCCCAATCATCAGGCAACTCAGCACCATTCCAGGATTCCACTAGTATTGTCTGTGTCATTTTTTTCTGCTTAGACTGCTAGGTGGGAGATGGTTGCATTGGCTATATATTTTTGCTTTATGCCACTCATTTGCTTTGGTCTATCATTTAGTTTGCATTTCATGCTATTTTTCAGGTGGACCTTTTTCCGTTTCATTCAAGGATAGCGAGGTGTGTAGGTATCTAGCCCTGAGTGTTCGTTATTAATTACTTGGTCTGGCGCTTCAGGTTGCTTGGGCTCACTTACTACACAGATTAGGTGCTTGGTCACTAGTGCAGCCACATGCGTTTTTGTTTTTTTTTTGCGTTGCTACATCACACTACACATTTGAGTTAGTTCAGGAGGGGTTCACTGTATCACGGTGACAGTGTTGATATTTTCTTGACTGTCCAGTTGATTTCTTCACAGATTTCAACATGTCACATGTCTCAGAAAGTGACGAATTCGCCTATATCCCCACGACTCCGGCCAGGGGATCTGAACACGGTAGCGCTCCCTCCTTAAGGTACTGGACTATTCCTAGGATCACGGCAGAGCTCCAGCACAGGGGCATTCCTTTCCCAGCCTCAGCGAGGAAAGCCGAGTTGTCAGAGGCATAACTAGAACCTTCAGGGCCCCGGTGCAAGAAATTATGAAGGGCCACCCGACCCCTGGCCAGGGCCCTTCCCTCTTCCCACTGATCCTGGGGCCCTTTACTCCTATTGTGGGTCCCTTTATTATGGTACTGCAGTGGGGCCCTTTCACAAGTTCTGCAGCAGGCCCCAGGGGGACCAGGGAAGCACACAGGGGCCCTGGGAACAGCAGAAGACAAGTAAACTGGATAGAGGAAAATGGGGGAGATTGGGTCCTCTAAATGCCACCCCCGCCATCCCTCCTATCCAGGTGTACAAGGGAGGCACATGGGCCCCCTGGACCATGGGGCCCGGTTGCAATTGCAACCCCTGCAACCCCTATCGTTACGCCCCTGCGAGTTGTTTAGACTGTTATTCCCCAATCCATCTCAGCCTACGCCCTCTACCAGCGCAGAGCACGCATCAGTTCTCACATCTCTGACCCAGATACATGCAGTACTGAATACGTTATCTACGTCAGTGCAGCAGTTACAAGACAGGATGGAGGTGTTGGAAGCCAGGCCGGTCATTATGGAGGTACCAGTGGCACCTACAGACCCAGGTCTACCTAGCACTCCTCCAGGTAATGGCTCCTCTCTGCCTTTGGCGGTTCCTTCCCCTTTGGTAGTGGTGCCTTCCATGTCTCCGGCCCACTACATTCCGGCCAATGTCAAGAAAGATATCTTAGAGGGGAAGGACGTGCATCTAGCTTCCCTTCTGATAGCTTCCCAGGACATTGCTGAGAACAAAGCTTATGCTTGTGGTGATGTCTCGGTGGTCCTCAAGACCAGGGACCCCAGACTCAACCGCAAATTAAGTATAGCTGAGTTTGTTCTAGCTTTTGGCATTTTTAGGGACATCATCTGTGCAGTTAGTCCCAGCAGAAGAGAGGAATTGGACCTTTACTTACACAAGGTGGTAGATCTAGCACACAAGTATGGTGGCTCCACCTTCTACGATTACCACAGGTCTTTCTCTGCCAAGGTAGCAGCTACCTGGGCTCAGTTCCAAGTCGCTACTTGCTGGAGCAACATAGACATGGAGCTTTTCTGTAGGCATTTCGCTAATCAGAAATCTCCTGTCTGCATTAATTGCCAATCATCCATGCATACCAGAAATTGGTGCCCCAGCTTGGATGGTTCGACCGCCTCAGGGTCCCTTAGACAGGTGACCTCAGGTTCCGCTGTGAGCCCATCAGGCCAGGTGGATATATTGGGCAGACCTATTCATTACCTGGGCAGAGCCCAACTATGCAAAAAATACAATTACAATACCTGCAATTACAGTCACTGCATGTTGCTACACATCTGTGCTAATTGTTTTTGCACTCATCCCAAGTCAGCCTGTCCTGTCAAGCCTTCCAACATTTCATGACTGAGCCGCATCAACGTGGGCTCATTGGGCAGTTGGTTGGAGGGCCACCCATCTCCAGGGCTCAGGCAGTTCCTCACAGTAGGGTTCTTGGAGGGCTTCCACACTGGCCTGATTATGCTCCCATCCGGCACGTACGAATGTGCCAATTTATTATCAGCTCAGACCCATGCTAATTTAGTGAATCAACTACTGGAGGTAGAAGTCTCCAAGGGTTTTGTAATAGGGCTCTTTGTTTCCTCACCTTTTAGTATGTGGAGGGTCAGCCCCATTGGAGTGGTTAAAGGGAAGTTTTCAAATAAATACCGCTTAATTTATGACTTGTCGGCTCCTCATTCCTCTCCTATACCCAGCGTCAACTCTCTCATTCCCTCTGAAGAATTTTCATTGAAGTACGCGTCAGTGGACAATGCCATTCAATGTATTTTGCAGCTAGGCAGAGGCACATGGCTATCCAAGGCAGATATTTCTGACGCTTTCAAACTCCTGCCCATCAGACCCAGTCTCTGGCAGTGGCACGGTATCAAGTGGCGTGAGCAATACTATTTTGCTACTAAATTAACATTTGGTGCCAGGAGTAGCCCTTGGCTTTTCAAAACCTTTGCTCACGCCCTCAATTGGATTCTCTCCAATGGCAAACATTGCCATAGGGTCATCCATTATCTGGACAATTTTTTACTGCTAGAACCTCCTGATCTGAAGCCTAGGGATTTGCTAGCACTCACTGCGCTTTTTGAAGAATTAAATGTACCTTTGGCTGCTCACAAGGTGGAAGGGCCGTCCAATGTCATCACCTTTCTTGGTATCATACTGGATACCAATCGCATGATGGCCAGCTTGCCGCAGGAGAAACTGGACAGGATTCGTGGGACTATTCACGGTCTGGTCAGGTCCCCGGTCTGTTCCAGGAAAGAGTTGCAATCACTCCTGGGTATGCTCAATTTTGCCATGAGGATCATACTACAGGGGAGATTCTTTGTTTCCAGGTTATTGGCTCTCTTACCCCAGTGCTTAGATACCGACTCGGTTATCAGGCTACAATCTGATGCATTTGCTGACCTGTTCATGTGGGACCATTTTTTGCAGGACTGGAATGTCATCTCAATATTTGTCAATCCTCCGACTGACACCTCTCCTAGAATTTTTTCTGACGCTGCGGCCTCTGTGGGTTTTGCAGCTATATTTGGTAGTCAGTGGTTGGCTAGTCCATGGCCTCAGGAGGTGCTCAATATTCCCCAGTTCTCGCAAACATTGGCACTGTTTGAAATCTATCCCATAGTGGCCGCAGCAGTTACCTGGGGGCACTCATGGTCTGGCCAAACAGTGTTATTTTTCACAGATAATTCAGCCACAGCCGACATCCTCAACAAAGGAAGGTCTAGTTCGCTGCTTATCATGGCATTTATGCGCAGGCTGACATGATTAGGTCTGAAGTACAAATTTCATTTTCAGGGGGTATTTATCAGTGGTCATTTCAATGGGGCAGCGGATGCCTTATCTCATCTTGACTTCCCACGTTTTTTCTTGCAGCTTCCCGAAGCAGATCCGGTTGGCAAACCAGTCCCGGCTTACTCCCTCCACTCAATGGATTAGACCAGGGGTCCTCAAACTATGGCCCTACAGTGGTTCAAGAACTACAATTCCCATCATGCCTAGTCATGCCTGTGAATGTCAGAATGTTTACAATGCCTCATGGGATGTGTAGTTCCGCAACAGCTGGAGGGCCATAGTTTGAGGATGCCTGGATTAGACGCTTTCAGGGTGCAGGCTATGAGCCTGGTAAATTCTTCACTGTCCAGGAACACACTAAGAGCTTATGAGACCGCGTGGAAATGCTTTACGATATTTCAGACTCTGTACCCATGCAACTCTCCAGGTGAAGTCAAGAACTTAATGTCTTTTGCTGCTTACTGCCATAGTCATTTGTCTCTGTCATCTAACACCGTCAAACTTTACCTAGCTGGTATCCAGCACTTCAGGTCTCTACAGGACCCTGACAAACCATCTATCTTTGCCTCTCACCCTATCAAGGCCATATTAAAAGGCATACAGAGGAAGCAGGGACAGTCACCCCTCGCACGGTTACCAATCACTGGTCAGATGTTCCGAGTAATGTCCGATCTGTTAAACCTGTCTCCTTTTGGTACCGGTCCCAGCCTAGTCCTCAAAGCTGCTATCCATTTGAGCTTTTACGGTTTTCTCAGACCAGGGGAAGTATCTCTAGCTAGCTGCCATGCTCCAGTGCTACTTAAGAGTAGTCTTACCAGACAGGGTGATCATTTTCTACTACAACTCCCCAATAACAAAAACAAACAGATAGGTCGAGGTTTTGTGGTTAAATATTTCAAAACTAACAACTCCTGGTGTCCTGTGGAAGTGTTGGGTCAGCTCTCCTCCATGTTTTCTGAAGCTCCCCTTGACAGCCCATTGCTCCCTTTCCCTGCGCAACCTCTCACCTCCAAGCAATTCATAACCCACATCAGAATTTTAATTGCAAATTTAGGTTTCAATCCTCAGCAGTTTTCAGATTATTCTTTCCAAATTGGTGCAGCCTCTGCAGCCTCTAAACAAGGGGTCCCGACTCACGTAATCAAGCACATGGGGCATTGGAGTTCTTCCTGCTACAACAGATATATTCCCGATCCCCAGGAAGAAGTCAGGCGTGCTTTAGTTTCCTTGGTTAATTAGTTGTACATTTTAAATAAACATGATTGCATTCATTTTGCCCTCTTACAGGCATACTATCCGGCGCGACCATGGCACACCTCAGGTCGCGGTGCATAGGGGGTTCATGTTTCGGCTACCATCAGACTCTGACCACAAGTTTAAGGCTGGCTGAAGGCTGGCCTGTATTTGTGGAAGGAGCCGGAGCTTCATAAGCTCCCTCCTCCTCCCATTCACTCGTCGTCGGCGTTCTGACTGGACCCACCCTCCCATTCCCTGGGTCAAATACTCAATACTCAATACTCTGGGTATGCCCTCTTACAGGCATACTATCCAGCGCGACCATGGCACACCTCAGGTCGCGGTGCATAGGGGGTTCATGTTCCGGCTACCATCAGACTCTGACCACAAATGTCGTTTTTAAGATTGTCCGGAATTAAACATTGTGATTTTAACTGTTGTTTTTTTACATTTATGACCCCATTAAAATTCCACTTTCCTATAAAAGTGTTTTTTACTTATGCTCTAATTAATGTGCTTCTTCATCAGTCCATACTCTATATGGTGCTACACATGTGATCGGTTATGACACCAGCTATTTGATGGCCTGACAGTCTTATTGAGAGCATAAGCATGCTAGTGATTTGTAACAGTTATCATTCATTGCATGCTTTAATGCAACTGTTTTGGATGACTGTTAAATCAGTGGGTTTAATCCTGTTTTAACATGACAACGTTTTAAATATAATCACTTCCATTTAAACTGATACAGTATGCACTTCCAGCATGCAGTTTAGAACAGCCCCAGTAATTTGTAAGCTGTGGTGACAGTTTATTCCAGTGCATGCAATAAGAACAATCGAGGAATCGCATGTAATTTAAAATCACCATTTATTTTACGTGAGACCCATCTTTAAAGGTATTGAAGCAAATTAACAGTGAACAGAGGAAATTTTATTCCCCAACTCTTCAGAACACATGCTAGCCCAGTAATTTCATGCATAGCGATGATGTGTACTGTACATCAGAGTGATGAGCATATGGAAGGATCCTCATTCAGCTGTGAACTGAAAGATTAGGTAGATCAATTGATCCCATATAAAAAAAAAAAACACTTATCTCTTCCAGTAAGCTAATGATATATTTTTGCTTAATCAATCCAATATTTCTAATTTTTGTATGAGTCAATTTTGCTTAAAGGGAATTATGATAAATTGTAAATGTGCTTTTATGCAAATTAAAAGGGTTAAAAAGTAACAAATCAATTAACAAACTTTTGTAAAAATGTCCCTTTTCTGCCGTTCCCTGGTCAGTTAATTTAATTCACATTGCTCAACTGTGATCTATGTTGAATTGACCATATGATCACTAAGTATGGTGTAAGTTTTTGATTGTTCATTGCCTTGGAACCATACTGTTCACAGCAAATTATTTAAATTGCATCAATATAGTGTTTTGTCCATATTTTTAAAATTCCATTGTTATAATTGTGTTCAATCAAATCAGTTTACATTAAATTGTTGTAAAGGCACAAGGTTGTTCTGTTATTCCATGCATGAATGTAAAAAAAACCTTCTGTGTGCAGCATCCCCCCTAATACTTTCCCAAGCCCCTTCTTGATCCAGCGATGTCCAGAAGTGCCTTGCCTATCTGGGCACTTGCAATTCTGCCAGCCAGTGAGCCAATCAGGAGATGAAGGGGCGCAGGGCTGAGCCACGCCCCCGTGTGTGAATGGACACACAGAGCTGCTTGCTCTGGGGGCATCCGGCAGAGTGCTGTGCCCCGAGCCCACCCACTTGTGTGACAATAGTGAATGAATATTCACTATTGTCTTCCTGCTTCTTCCTGCTCTCCTCCTGGCCAATCAGGAAGCTGGTCTTAAGACCTGATTGGCCAGAAGGAGAAGCGACTGTCCGGTCTCTTCCAGAATGTCCTCTGCTCCGGTGACTGGCCGGGCTGGGTGTCCCTCCATCACCTGGCCCGAGCCGGCTTCTTCTATCTGAACACCAAGTCCATCGCTTCTCCTGTGGGTGATCCTCTGTAGCTGGGAGCCCGGGGGACCGCCTGATACAGGCGCCGAAAATACTTCCCTATCCATCCCTTCCTCCGGGAACCGAGCCCAGCAACGTCCCCATCCCCCCAGCAACCGGACAGACACTGAGCTGAGGCTGCACCAACTGCCCAGGGAGCAGGAGAACAAAGATCCTGCAGTCACCCCCGGGCTACTGGACATGACCAACCGCATGGGGACCTTCCACAACTGGCTGCAACACACTGGGCTCAGCCCAGAGCAACTGGCTGCTGCTGGATTCTTCTATACCAGTATGTACTCAGGGGGACTGGGATAATACCCCACCATAGTCCCTATCACGGCCAATTGACCAAGTGATGGTGGGTTTGTTTGCTGCCCCCCAAAAAAATGGAGCACCAGCCGCCGCTGGTTATGAGAGGTGGTGCATGCAGGCCAGGGGCCAGATGGGAAGCATATCAACAATTTATGGGACATTACTGAGCTACCTGAATAAATTTCAGAACATGATAACATGGGAATCAGAGGCAGGAGTGACCACTACTGTAAACACATTGTTTTCTCAATGATCTGGAGTTTTTCAAGGTGTCTCGAATGTTTCCCTTATTGAAGCTACTGGAATAGAGAGTTGAATGCAATCTATCGTGTGGGGGTGGTGCCTACTTTTCCTGTACAGGGGGTACCTTTCAATGCCCAGGACCAGGCGGAGACTGCGGTCATGTAAAAAATCTAGCTTTAAGGCAGTTCCCTAACTTAGAGATGAGCATTCACACTGTGTGCAGTAAAAGAACAGAGTTCCCTCTGAAAATGTAGTGTCTCATTTCCCTACACACTGTCACTTGTATGTTGCATTAGGATGGACTGCTGAGCCAGCGTCCACTCCACCAGTCCTGCGTACCTCTATTACCTCACTCCCAGTAACAGAATGGGGTCTGCCGTGTACCTAATGCGGACCTCATACGTGAACATGTTAACTCCTTCACCCAAATGACCAGGCCATAATGCGGATTCGGTTCCGGTTATTACTGGAAACTGACTGCTAGGGAGGGAACCAGAAAACTCACCCCCTCGCTCCCGGAGGACCCATCAACTTTACCAGGTACCACACCTAACGACTGGTTGCTTTGTGTCTTGAACTAGTGCTTGGTTACCCATAGAAACTACATTCAAACTAGTGCTTGGTTACCCATAGCAACTGCATTCCTTCTCTTGCTTACTTGCTGAGTAAACCTGTTGTAGCAGCTGAGCTTCATTCCCCCACGTGTGCTTTATAGACCCTGGTTCTTTTGATAGGCCAGAACCCACATGCACCCCTTTAAATAACTTCAGACCAGGCTCAGAAAAGTTGATGCCGCTTTACTTAAAAGTTCTTCAGTGATACAGTTCAATATGAACAGAGTCCATTTCCTAACTCTAACTACAACTGAATGGCTGCCCAAGCATGCCTCTTCAAAATAATAGTCCATGTGGGCATTCTCCAGATTCACAGCAAATGAAGTCAAACACAGCCAGAAAGGACCCTGAACCCAACTTCTCCCATATTTATATCACTGGTGAGTAGTCTGGATCCAAAAAACCCAGGAAACTGAGCAAACATACTTATCTCTTTCCGCTCAGCCTGGACCAGCCACTATCTAGCAATAAACAACCTGCCTGCATGTGCTCCTAAACTCCCCCAATATATGCGACTTAATGATCCAACCCAGGGTATACCCAGCCACACTCAATCATTATTCTCTGATATATTTTAGTAACTAATATCAGCCTAGAGAGGGCATGGAAAACTCAACTAACTAACAGTGGCGGCCCACTCATAAGGAAACGAGGGCGCCACCCCCCTCGAAAAAAAAAGTCCCCTTTAAAAAACAAAAAAGAGTTAATTTAAATTAACATAGTGCGCTGTATTCGGGCACCGGACACAGTGCACTATGGGAAGCGTGACGTCATTGCAATCACATGATTGCAGGCGTCACACTTCAATGGCAGGGTTTAATCCTGCCTTGAGGCGCTTTGCTCTGCGCCTCAAGCCGCCTATTGTCTCCTGGTACTGTCAATCAATCACTGCTGTCCAATAGACGGCAGTGATTGATCTCGGAGGAGCATCGGCATCACTTCTAGCCATGGAGAAAGAAGCCAGACCTCTGGGCTCCTGGCTCCAGCAGCACACTCACCGCAAGCGCTGCCTCTGCATACAAACAGCCCGCTGTCCGCATGCTGATCTCTGCACACGCCTGCCTGCCTATTAGATGGGGTAAGTGCGGGACTTGTCCTGACTTTGGGGTGGGGGGGAGGTCTCTGCAAAGTACCCCACCTGTGTTACTGGCGGCTGCAATGTACCCCCACCTGTGTTACTGACGGCTGCAATGTACCCCCACCTGTGTTACTGGTGGCTGCAATGTACCCCCAGCTGTGTTACTGGCGGCTGCAATGTACCCCCACATGTGATACTGGCGGTTGCAATGTACCCCCACCTGTGATACTGGCAGCTGCATTGTACCCCCACCTGTGATACTGGCGGCTGCAATGTACCCCCACCTGTGTTACTGGCGGCTGCAATGTACCCCCACCTGTGGTACTGGCGGCAGCAATGTATCCCCACCTGTGATACTGGCGGTAACGACGGCGGTCATAGTGTCTACCCCTATGTAACGTCGACGGTCATTGTGTCCACCCCCATGTAACGTCGGCGGTCATAGTGTCCACCCCTATGTAACGACGGCGGTCATGGT
>BLSH010426445.1:520977-536645 GCA_018402905.1 Glandirana rugosa
GTCCTGTGTCATATGTCGAGTCGTAGTGTCCTGTGTCATATGTCGAGTCGTAGTGTCCTGTGTCATATGTCGAGTCATAGTGTCCTGTGTCATATGTCGAGTCGTAGTGTCCACCCCATATATCGTCGGTTATAGTGTCTACCCATTTAACGTCGGTTATAGTGTCCACCCCCATTTAACGTCGGTTATTGTGTCCACCCCCATTTAACGTCGATTATTGTGTCCACCCCATTTAACGTCGGTCATAGTGTCGTGTGTGTATACTGTGTCCTGTGATGCTGAGCTGTATACTGTGTCCTGTGATGCTGAGCTGTATACTGTGTCCTGTAGTGCTGAGTTGTATACTGTGTCCTGTGATGCTGAGCTGTGTACTCCTGACACAAAATGTGGAATACAGGGGATGGAGTGGGTGGATTCTATAAGGGGTGGGACTTATTAGACCTAAGAGGGGTCAAAAAGGAAGGGGGGCTGCCCCTCCCCCCCCAATCCTAAAACTTCTCCAGCCGCTACTGTTAACTAGATACAAAATAACCTGTATTATGTTGCATGAGTTAACATCCTCAAAGACAAACTATTTTAAGAAGGCATGGAACCCCTGGATCAAATGTATTAATAGAGCTTAATTTGTTTCCATTTTAACTTTCATTTGCAACCCTTGCATCATTTAGCTAGGGATACTGTACTTCTTTTTCACTTATTTTTCCCTTCCATTCTGGATTTTCTCTCTTCTCTCTTTTTTTCCTATCCTTATTTACAGCAGGGCCTAAACCTCTAGTATTTATATCAATTATATTATTTTAGCTTCTTCTGGGATATATTGCGATACGTTTTCTGTTAAAGATCGGCACTTGATCTAGGATCCTACTGTTTTTGTTAATCTTTATATTGAAAACTCAAGGAAAACTGTACTTAAAGCCATATCAGACAGGGCAGTTGAGGACCTTTATCCAGCAAATTCTCACTGATGAAGGCCCACTATAACATTGAGTGTGCCAATACTTAGCCATTACCGCTTTTGCAGTTCTTTTGCTTTGTGTGAGCTTACCTCAAAATAAGTAGCTTTCAGCAAGCTGTTTTTTATTGGAATTGTGTTTTAGCTAGGATCTCCAGCCATCTAAACCAAATATTTCATTAAAAATTGTAAAGTCCCCTACTTCAACCCTGACACTTATTCAACCTCAACACACCACTGATGAAAATCAATTTAGCAGACAGAAACACTATTTAAATTGTGGAATGGATCAGATGAATGTGGTAAAGAGTTCTCCTAGGGACATTGGCTTGTTTTTCTTGGGTTGATGTAGAATATGATAGGATAATAACAGGATTTGGGCAATTTATTGCTCACCACATGTGTCAGTAATCATGTAACAATTCACCACACATCCACAATGGCACAGATCCTCCAACCAATGCAGTTATTAACACAGTTGTTTAAATAAATAGACTTGTTTTACTATTACTGTTTATGCATCATTGTGACTCCACAAAGCATAGATTTATTGTAACAAAAAGAAATTTAGGAATAAAGGATTTAGAGGTATGTTAAGTGTGATTTTGCAATTAGGTGTTTATTAGTAAAGTAATACAATTGTAATATGACTTGATTTGAAGATCTTGAAGGTTAAAGTATACTTAAGACATAGCTGAAGCTAAAACTTTTTTTTTAGTTTAGGATAGACAAGGGAAGGGTTAAAGTGACTACCTAATAGCCTTGTAATCTATTTTTCATGAAATTGTATCTTACTGTGTTTTTCTGCCTCCTTGTAACATCCTCTGTAAGCTACAGAACCTTGCCTTCCCCCCCTCACTTCCGTTTTTTTTGGAACAAGCAGAGTACATTAGTTGTGTACTGTCCTCTGCCTACTCCAAATCACTCCATTCCCCATGAGGACACTCATTGGTAGTGAAACATGTTGGGCGGGGCCTTGCCAGGGACGTTATCATGCCTGCCATGTTTGGATGATGCGGCGGCTTCAGTTTGTGCGATTCTGTCTCCATCTTTGTGTAAGGGTTTGTTAGAGCTGCACGATTCTGGCCAAAATGAGAATCATGATTTTTTCTGGTTAGAATAAAGATCACGATTCTCTCACAATTCTCGTGGCGTAACATCTTACATATACAAAAAAATTGGGCTAACAGCACTGTTTATTTTTTTTTTTTGAAAGTGTAATTTTTCCAAAAAAATTGAGTTTGAAAAACCGCTGCGCAAATACCGTGTGACATAAAATATTGCAACAACCGCCATCTTATTCTCTAGGGTCTCTGCTAAAAAATATATATATATATAATGTTTGGGGGTTCTAAGTCATTTTCTAGCAGAAAATACTGGATTTTTACTTGTAAGCAGCAAATGTCAGAAAAGATTTAGTCTTTACATGGTTAAACTAAACTCTTCTATACATGGGAGTCAACCCTTTGATCTTATGGAACATAGTATCTTTTTACTTCTTTTATCAACTTGACTTGGCTCTCTGCCCAGACTTGGCAGTCTGCCCAGATAGGAGAGACTCCTGGGGAGACTTCAGGCAACTTACATTGACTTATTACAGTCAAGTCAAGAGATCGCAGGGGGGGGGTGAATCGAGATCGCAATTTTAATACAATTAATCATGCAGCTCTTGGGTTTGTCAATTGCGCTATTGCAATAAACCTTTGGCTTGGTGTAACACTATGCTGGTTCCTTTGGCTCTTTTTTGAGGATACATGTATAGCAAATGGCTCGCTATTAACCCCTTAGTGTCTGGCTGGTTGGAGTTCCTGAGTACTGCATCGGCTTGCAGTGGGGGCTTTTAAAGGCATACACACATCCATTGTGTTTTGATCTCTTTAAGCATAGGAGATCAACTTCTTCTGGTAAGAGGCTGAGGGTTTTATGGTGGAGGAATAACGTGGAGGAACATTATTCTGCCTACTGTCTCTTATATATAGTTTGGATTTATTTGCATGGACTTAACACTTTTTGCACTCTTTATCCAATATGTAATTAGTGCACAGCTTTTTTTGAGATATGAAATATGTTTGCCCATCTGTTTCTTTAAACAGTTATTTGGAATATGTTTATTGATATATGTTTCATATACGCACAAGTTTTTTACCAATTTAATTGAGTGAAGTCTTTTGGCACTTGTATGTTATTTAGTTGCCTATATTTGATATCAGTAGGAAGCGAACCGGTATATATCATCTTTTCTATAGTGCCTGGTCCATCTCAATAGTGAGTAAGAAAGGGTATATACCGTGGGACCATGGAGAACAAACATAGCCACCCTCTAACACATGGGTGCTCAACCTGTGGCCCTCCAGCTGTTGCATAACTACAAGTTCCCTGATGCATTTCAAGCCAAATTACAAGCATAACTCCCAAAGGCAGAGGCATGATGGGACTTTTAGTTTCACAACAGCCGGAGGGCCACAGTTTGAGCATTGGAGAGTTGGAGGAAGCTGGGAGCAATAGAAAGGACTTTTCTATTATTTTTTTTTCAAAACTAGTGTTTAGAGTTACTTTAAACCCGTGTTCCTTTATTGTTGCCTGTGCCTGGAAGATTGTTCTTCACTTCCCATCCCATAGACACAACTGGGGGGTAGGAGAAGCTGTTTCCAATATGAGAGAAAATCTCTCTGAAAACAGTTGCCACCAGCACAACCACTGTCAATAAAGATGCAGAGGACCCTAAAATCCCCTATTTACCTTTACCCTCTCAACCCAACACAGATTTATCATACATGATAGTATTCTGCAGGATGAAAACAGTCAAATCTAAGATGGTGAATTTGTTTTGGCTTTTTCAATTGTATTTTATTTTATTTTTTTAAATATCTTTGTGGTAGCTGGGAGTTTCCATCAAGGTAGTAGAGGAAATAAATTCTGTGTAAACCCTTTTAATTTTTATTCTGCAATGAAATTGCACAGCAGTGTTGCCACCCTTTGGGCAGGGTTATGTTAGATGGACATGGAGTTTAAAATGGACTCTAAGTAAGAAAAAAACAAAGATGACCCCTTTCACACCGGGGCGGCAGGTCCGTTAGCAGCAAAGCACCACTAGTTTTAGTGGCGCTTTGCCGCCACTAGCGGGGCGCTTTTAGATCCCCAGGAAGGGGTTAAAAAGGGGTTAAAAGCTCCTTTCAGGCTCTTTGGAAGCTGGACATTCATTCCAATGGCAAGGGTGAGTTAGGAGCGCTGTATACAGCGCTACCACACCGCCCCAAAGATGCTGCTTGAAGGACTTTTTTTCCCATCCTGCAAGCGCACCACTCCAGTTTGAAAGCACTCGGGGTTGCAGGAAAGGCAGTTTTCAGGCACTTTACAGGTGATATTTTTCTCCAACAATTCAATGCCCACTAGGTCCCTATCTGCTCATAAGGCATTATTTTTAGCACTTAAAAACACCTGAAAACTACCTCAGTGGCCTTCATTTGGTTTTTTAAATGTTAGTTCCACTTTAAAGCCTAACTCCTCTAACTGTCACTTTTGCCAGATAGCTTGCCCTTTTAAAAGAAACAGAAAAATAAACAATGGTATGCTAATGCTGGATACTGACTGCATTTTATATGTCATCTTTTATTTGCCCATAGTTCAAATTTTAATTCAAAGACGAATATTCAAGTGAATACAATAAAAAAAAAAATAATTTACAGAGCATGCAATTTCTGAGCTTCCTCTAAGTCATGGAAAACAAAAGGTTATATAATATTATTTTTCATAAATAATATCAGGTAGCAGTGGTTATTTTGCCTGAGCCATCCTAAAATAAAGAGCTAAAGAAGAACATATCTTCTTGAAAAAAATAACCACCTTTTAAAAAGGTGTGCTGATAAAATTTTTATCTCTATGCCTGGATAACAATTGAGGGCATCTCTACAATTCTGCACAGCACCCTGATAAACACGTGGTATGATCGTATGGTATGCAGAGGAGTTTATGATATCCTTTAGTAGAGCTTCCCATGATTTCTGATGATGATCCTAGGTTCAAACAGCTGTGCTTGCAGATCAGAAATGATCAATCTGGCCTTATTAATACATATCATACTGAAACTAGAGAGGAGGTCATTGTAGGTCATCACAGTATCACTGTTTATTGCTTCTTACAACTTATGTGTCCTCCACACATTTCCAAACATAGATCACCAATTTATAAGTTAACATAGATGAGTTGCGTCAAAATGTTACTGGCTTCACTGAACAGGCTCTTTATCTTTTCTGACTACTGCTTGGATACTGTGCATCATGTGGGTTATGAGAGAGAATTAAATTAGTCATTCAAGCATCTCCTCATTCATCACTGCCAATTGTTACCAAGCACCCTGTCTCTGGCCAACAGCATTCTGTGTGTATGCAATGATAGAAGGCCATGACGCTTCCCATCCATGTCCAGTGGGTATCTAAAGGACACAGTGAAGCAAAAATAAATTATTTAAAGGGAATAAATGGATAACTGAAATAACTGAGAAGAAAAAACAGGTAGAAAATGTAAAAAACAAAAACTTGGGTTTTAAGGTCACTGCAAACATGCCATTAGGAGCATTCTTGACGATTGAAATGAGTGTTGGTAGGCTGCCTAGGGTGCACATTTCCTGCTCCAAGTACACCATGTACAGTGAGACTGAAATTTCTGGATATAGTATATAAATTTTCAACATTTTATTTACAGTTTCATTTGTTAGAAGCTCTTGTTATTGTAGGCGGTTTTCTCAAAAGTGTCTTGAAATTGTTCTTAACTGGAACTTACAAGAAGTAATGTGGCCTCTGCCAATTTTTTGTATGTAATCTGAAGCTTTGGGAATACAAAGAAAGAACTAAATAAATTCCCTTGACTTAGTCACATGGCAGGGAAATTCTTGGAAGAGTAGTCTTTGGATAGGGAAGCAAATGGAAATTATCTGTATCATTTTTCTGTTGCTGCAAGGAGGAAACTATACCTTCATAAAGAAACTGCAGATTGTGCAGAGAGGTAGATCATGTACAAATTAACTACAGCACATCAGTTTAAATTAGAGCAATGGAAAGCAGATATTTAGTTTAGGATTTTTGGACAGCACTTAAACATCTCCAAATTTTAAATTGTGAAGTTACTCCAGCACAAATATATATATTAGTGCAGGAAATACTATATATGTAAAGTATTGCTGCTGACACCAAACAAGTGTTCATGCCTACACTTATATACTACAAAATTAAACAAGGAAGCGCTGCACATTAAATGAAATACAAATAAAACTATCAGTTACTACTATATCCACTCTAATATAAATAGCATCAATAGTGGTGCTTCAATTCATTATGTACCAGCTATTCATTATAGCTGATATATAAAAAAAAAAACATACAATCTTTAAAGTGCAATCTGTGAAAACCACAAGGACCAAAAAGAATTGACCAAATAAAACAAATGTTTTTATGTAGCATATGGAATAAAGAATAATAAAGCAAGATATGTCCTTGTGCCACGCGTCTGTTCAATGCATACACTGTACATTCTGATTTGATTCTATTGTCCTATTTTCTGAAGTATGGATAATCCTCTCCATCAGTGTAGAATCACCTTCAAGTGTGTTTAAATGTTGCCAGTATATACACTTAAATATCATACAGTTATGTATTTAGGACAAACATGAAGAAAATGCTAGGCCATTTAAATAAACAATTGTTTTGGTGCCTTTAAGGAGAATTCTATCCAACAAAAATTGAAGGATTGTATAAAATCTGGTATGATAATACTTACAGTATCTCACTAAGGTGTTATACCCCTCACATTTTTGTAAGTATTTTATTATATCTTTTCATGTGACAACACTGAAGAAATTACACTTTGTTGCAATGTAAAGTATTGAGTGAACAGCTTGTATAACAGTGTAAATTTGCTGCCCCCTCAAAATAACTCAACTCACAGCCATTAATGTCTAAGCCGCTGGAAACAAAAGTGAGTACACCCCTAAGTGAAAATGTCCAAATTGGGTCCAATTAGCCATTTTCCCTCCCGGTGTCATGTGACTCATTAGTGTTACAAGGTCTCAGGTATGAATGGGGAGCAGGTGTGTTAAATTTGGTATTATCGCTCTCACTCTCTCATACTGATAACTGGAAGTTAAACATTGCACCTCGTGGCAAAGAACTCTCTGAGGATCTGAAAAAAAAAGAATTGTTGCTCTACCTAAAGATGGCCTAGGCTTTAAGAAGATTGACAAGACCCTGAAACTGAGCTGTAGCACAGTGGCCAAGACCATACAGCGGTTTAACAGGACAGGTTCCACTCCATGGTCAACCATAGGAGTTGAGTGCACGTGCTCAGTGTCATATCCAGAGATTATCTTTGGGAAATAAACATATGAGTGCTGCCAGCATTGCTGCAGAGGTTGAAGGGGTGGGGGGTCAGCCTGTCAGTGCTCAGACCATATGCCACACACTGTATCAAATTGGTCTGCATGGCTGTCATCCCAGAAGGAAGCCTCTTCTAAAGATGATGCACAAGAAAGCCCGCAAACAGTTTGCTGAAAACAAGCAGACTAAGGACATGGATTACTGGAACCATGTCCTGCAGTCTGATGTGTGGCAGCAACCAGGTGAGGAGTACAAAGACAAGTGTGTCTTGCCTACAGTCAAGCATGGTGGTGGAAGTGCCATGATCTGGGGCTGCATGATTGCTGCCAGCACTGGGGAGCTACAGCTCATTGAGGGAACCACGAATGCCGACATGTACTGTGACATACTGAAGCAGAGCATGATCCCCTCCCTTTGGAGACTGGGCCATAGGGCAGTATTACAACATGATAACCACCCCAAACACACCTCCAAGATGACCACTGCCTTGCTAAAAAAAAGCTGAGGGTAAAAGTGATGGACTGGCCGAGCATGTCTCCAGACCTAAACCCTATTGAGCACCTGTGGGGCATCCTCAAACAGAAGGTGGAGGAGCGCAAGGTCTCTTAACATTCACCAGCTCTGTGATGTCGTCATGGATGAGTGGTAGAAGACCCAAGTGGCAACCTGTGAAGCTCTGGTGAACTCCATGCCCAAGAGGGTTAAGGCAGTGCTGGAAAATAATGGTGGCCACACAAAATATTGACACTTAGGGCCCAATTTAGACATTTTCACTTATGGGTGTACTCACTTTTGTTGCCAGCGGGTTAGACATTAATGGCTGTGTGTTGAGTTATTTTGAGGGAACAGCAAATTTATATTATTATACAAATTGTACACTCACTACTTTACATTGTAGCAACGTGTCATTTCTTCAGTGTTGTCACATGAAAAGATATAATAAAATATTTACAAAAATGTGAAGGGTGTACTTACTTTTGTGATATACTGTATATCTAATCAGATAGGAATTTGCACTACAAAAGATATAATAAAATATTTACAAAAAAAATTTTTTCAAAAATGTGAGGGGTGTACTCACTTTTGTGAGACACTGTACACAATCATTTACCTTCAAGCACATTTTACCTTTTTATCTTTGTTTAACATTGCATATCCATTTTCTATAACTGTATTTCCCACCACTGGAATCACCTGCATCAATGATTTATCTCCTAAATAATAGGATCAGAAGTCGCAGAGATGTAACTTATATCAGTCATATAAAATAGAACATTTAAATTAAGAGTCATCAATATAGTGTATACACACTAAGCCAATATTTTTAAATTTTATTCTGATGGGTTAGGTATGTTTGTACAGTATTTTCAAACTCTGCACATTAGGGATAGCTCCTATTCTGACTGGCCATTCCATTTGAGAAAAGAAGAGATAGAAATCCATCCAATGACAAAAGCATTTAGTGAATCGCCAAGTATGGTTGAATTTTCATGATCAGAATAACCATCCGTGAACATAGATCAAACATATGGTCATTGGTATTGAGAAAGTTTAGCTAAAAGAGTTTTGACTTTACAGCCCGTTTAAGATTGACCAACGTAAAACAGTTGTCAGAAACTCAATGTGGGTGTGTCTTCTAGACTTAACTCTCAAATAATCTGAGTTGAAGCCAAAGTACATACAATAATCAAATCTAATTGTACTGATTGGTGGCATGACAAGACTATACTTTAACTTTAGGGTTGAGAAGTATCCCTGAATCAGAGCAACATAGTTATTCTGTAAACAGACGCAAGTGAAAGGTGAAGATATGCAGATATGATTCTAGGTACTGAATATATCCATGTAATGTATCATTACCTAATGTATCTGAGCACCACAAACCAAAAACGCTACTTAATTCATTTATAATGTTCAAAGCCAACTCACCCATCCATTTATGTCCCCATGCTTTATTTTGTTGACAAGTCACTTTGAAAAACACGCCCTAGAATTTCTGGTCGTGGCCATCTTGAGTAAGGGCAGATGATTCATGTAGTACTTCCTGGAATCCATCTGCCCTTAGCTCAAGCATGCAAGCAGAAGAGTGTGCTTAACTGAGAAACTCCCCCTGAAGATTCCTGGGATGTATGACATAATTTGCATAGGCCCGGAAACCACAAAGTAACTGAAGAAATGTAAAAAAAAAGTTTAAAACAAGTAAATATGATATACTTTCCTATCAATTTACTAATGCTAGCAGCATAAGGATTAAAAATAGTCAGTGCTGATGGAGAGACTGAAGTTCCGCTTTAATTGAAACCCATCATAAAAAAGTGAGTTTCAAAATGGCTTAATGCTGAAGTATGGCCAAAAACATTTGCACCGTAAAAATAAGTTACCTCTAATGAAGTGAGCCCCATCTCTGGTTGCTGCAGCATTTGTTAAATCTCTTATTTTTATTCAACCTGTGTTCCCCTGTTAGTGCTCAAGTAAAGAGATGCAGCTGTACAGTACAGTATATGCTGAGGTCAGGGATGCTAAGACCAACAGAGAGTTTGTGTAATTTATTGCTGGCAATCTTGGATTTGTGAGATGGCAGATGAATTTCAAAAACTCCTTTGTTGATACATAAATATGACTGGGTTTTGGGCTCAAATGGACCCTAATTAGGGTTTTTAAAGTACTGATTTAAAGCACTGATAGGAGTAGATGTGTCTTATGAAACTTGGTACCTTGATATGGGAGTTTCATGTTTCCTGAATTTGGAGACTATTAAGTAACCCATCTCCCTTACATTTAATAAACACGGAGAGGCAAAAATATATTTAACAGCATTTTGGTTTCTGTAATTTTCCATTGTTGCTGAGGTCAACTAGGAACATATATTTTCCACATAAGGTTTTGATGGAGATGTGGCTGGAAGAGTGGCAAGGGCAGGTACTTCCCTACATAAATTTGGCAGGAAATGGTTCCCTCTTTCGCTTCTAAGAAAGTTGGAAGACATGTCTATAATTTTATACTTTTAATTTATTTTTAGGGTTAAGCAGGAATTCTAAAGTTACATTCACAGATTGCTATAAAGAGACCCTGTCATATGTGATAAATACTGGCCATGTACATTTTATTCAATTAAATTGCATGTTTTTAGTATTCACTCACTACATTGGCACATTTTTAGGAAACAACTGCCTGGATGACTTCAGTTACAGCCTACATATCTTCCAAATGTAATAAAATTTGATTTTCCTGAGTATATTTATTAATCCATGGCATGCAGGAAGGTCCTTCTATACCGACAATATGAAGGTGTGAAATAAAGCTGTAAAGCTGTGTGGATATCACAAGGCTGTCGCAGGTCCTGTAGGACACTTTAATCACAGCAGTCTCAAAGAAGCTGCAAGAAAAAGTCATTCCTAGGAGAAGACACCACAAACTTGCAGTTATGTTGTTTACCACATTTGATGCTCACTTACATGTGGGATTGTTGAACCAAGTGAAATTTTGACTAAAGTGAAGAGTTAAAAAACAGTTGTGCTTTTGACTACTTGGGGTTTGTTGTGGTTACAAGTGTTTTTTCTTCTTCCTTGATAAGTTTTCTTTCAGCTAACACATTTTTATTTTTCGCTTCCTCCTTTTCTGATACTTTAAGGCCCCTTTCACATGGATGGCTAGAATCCAGCTTCTAGCTGTGGATAGATGAAGTTCTCTACCACAGCTATACTGTGACAATGCTTTCCTATGGCCCCTTTCACACTCTGCATTTAGCAACGGTTTTGTTACAGACGATTTAGAATGATTAGAAAAAATGGATCGGAATGCGTCCAGGAACGATGTCTGCAGCTATCTGCAGGTAAAAGCAGTGCATTGTGTCATCTACGGATAGCAACAGCAGCAAGCATAGAAAATCAATAGGAAGCACTTCAGAAATGTCAAGAATGTTAAGAATGTTTTCACTGCAGCTAAACGTAGCTGCATGTAACCGTGGCTAATCGGAATGTACAAATGCAAGAAATCGTTGTGATTTGGAGTCTGGTATCTGGCTTGCATTTAGCAACGGCAGAACAGCCGCCCGTGTGAAAGGGGCCTAATAGGCACTTTTTTTTAACTTCAGTCTGCTAATTAAGGGTTAATTGTTCACGGATGTATATAGCTTTCTGCACGGTTCACATTTGATCTTGCTCACATTTGATGCTGGCTTACATGTGGAATTGTTAAACAAAGTGAACTTTTGACTAAACTTGATAGTTAAAAAACAGGAGTTGAAAACAGGAGTTAAAGTGATTGTAAGGTCCGTTTTTTTTTTTTAATAACAAACATGGTATACTTACCTGCTCTGTGCTAGGGTTTTGCACAGAGAGGCCCCGATCCTCCTTTTCTGAGGTACTCCTGGCTCTTCCTCTTTATCGAGTGCCCCACTTGTGCGGGCGCGCTCCCGGTCCTGCTGCTGCATCCATAGACACAGACAGCAGGACTCAGCCCCACCCACCCCAGCTCCAATGTCACTGGATTTGATTGACAGCAGTGGGAGCCAATGGCTCCTGCTGCTATCAATCTATCCAATGAGGGCCCGAGACAGCTGCTGGGCTCGTCCTCAATGCTGGAATGGTCAGGTTCAGGTAAGAAAAAGGGGGGCTCTGGGGGGCAGCTGCAGCACAGAAGGTTTTTCACCTTAATGCATCTAAAACAATTTTACTCACTGATCAATACGTTTCATCCATCAATCAAACTAAAATGGACTATTCAAACACACATGTCAATTTCCTAGACATCACTGTAAAAATGAGGGATGAGAAGCTGCACACCTCAACATACATACCCATTGACAGCTTCCACCCCCAACACATCGAATGGGCCCTCATGCACAGCCAGGCCATCGGATACCACCGAATATGCTCAGACCCAAAAAACAGAAATAATCATCTCAGAATACTAGCAGATTTCTTCCATAAGAAAGGTTACCAGGACAAAACCATTATACATCCATAAACACAGTCGTAAAAAAAAAACAAGAAAATTTTTCCTCCAATACATGGAGGAAAATCAAGTAACAGTGTACCTCTATTAGCCACTGTGAGGTATTGGCTCTTGTGGGGATTGCCTTCCCTGGAATGAAAGCAGTTCATTGGCAGATTTTCTTAAAATTCTGGCTTGCCGCCCGGTTTATTTAAATGGTTGCAGATCAAAACACAAAATAAATCCTTGCCATTCGGCACTAAACTAAACAGTTCCATCTTTCTCTCTAGACGGTGTAGGGCTGATCCTAGACACCCACAAAACAAAGACAAACAGTGCAAACCTTTTCTTAAAGTTCATAAGCAAACCTCTCCAAGATCAGCTCTCTCAGATTGACTTCTGATTCCCAGGCCAGAGCAACCTCTGCTCTCCCACCTGAGACTTTAAACCACCTATTGGTGGACTTCAGTGGACCACAAAATTCGAACCGGAACCAGCCCTGCCACAGTGGCTGGTAAAAGCCAGGCCAGATTCCCCCCTTAGTCCACTAAAAATGAACACATGCAAGGTGACACATAGCGTGCATCCACTACTTCGCCTTGCATCATGCCACACCACATATAATCAAGCATTAGAAGGGAAAAGAAAGGTAATTAAAGTTCTACAACCCATCATAACAGAGGATGAAATGCTGAAAAAAATATTCCAACAACCATCAATACTGGCCTTCAGGCAACCACACAACCTCAGACATAAACTAATCAGCAGGAAACTTCATTCCGATTATGAAGTCACAAACAAAAGAACTAAGTCCTGCAACAAAAAATGCTGAAAGCTGTGCAGCCAAATCATTCACACAAAAGGGGCCTTCAGTATCATAGGATCACACAGTTGTACCTCCAGTAATGGTGTGTACCTCACCCAGTGAAAAATATGCAGCAAAGGATCTGATGTTGGCGAAACAGGACAGACATTTCAAACTAGGATAAATCTACACAGACCCACTATCAAGTAACATAAGAAATATGACTTCTGCACACCGGTAGGACATCATTTTTCACAACCATACCACTCTATGGAAGACATGAATGTTTTAGTTCCTAAAGGGAACTTCAAAACTACTCAGGGAAGAAAAACTTTTTAAAGGGAACTTTAAAACTACTCAAGAAAGAAACACTTGACATAAAAGACAATGGACTAAATGTGGACCTGGCTTTTCTAAATCATTATCCTACCGTTTTATGACCCCCCCCTCACCTTTGTGACTGTTACCCCCCACGTCCTCTCCGTCCCTTACTAACCATCCAAGTTTAATTTCCATTGCTGTATGTTTGTGTTTTTCTTCTTTCTTCTTTTTTGCACTTATCAGAGATTGTCCTACTTAACATTCTGATAAAATTTTGTGTATTAGTACTGCTTAGACATTCAAGAAAGGGGACACACCCTGAAAGCTGGTCCTGAAAATTTGGATGTTAGCGCAAATAAAAAAAATATCACGGACTGTTCTCGATTGTTCTTGCTGCAACTACACTAATACGTATACAATCAACTCAAGTAGGAACAGGCTAGAAATAATTGAAATCGAAGTGGAAAAAAATAGAATGAATTAGAATTTTGTCCATAAATACCCTTCAAGTTTCTTTTCGGCTTGCTGCATATACTTTATTTAAATAACAGTGTTGCTTTATTTTTTTTATTTGCCAGGATAACAGTGTGATCCTTTGTGGCCAGCACGTAGTTTTTTTCTTTTAAGGCCACTGGTGAAAATCTATCTTTCCGCTACCAGCAATTAGATGAATTTATGAAAACAATGTATACAGAACACAACAGTCACAGCTCTGCATAGTTTATTTATTAGAGCATATCCAGTATATGCACAACATTCTAAGCCAATGCTGACTTTTTTATTGTGGGTTAAATTATTGTAATTATTGTTTTGTTAATCATGAGTAACTGAGGCACAGTATGGCACCAAGAGCTATGGTGCCATAGTGGCCAAGCTCCAAATATATGGCAACTTTGAAGGTAGGTTAAAAGGGGGCAGTAAAAACAAGATGTTTAATGGACATATTGTGCAATCTTCCCTTTTTTCTTCATTTGGATGTTGTCAAGGCTAGGAATGAGCCTAAACCTGCACCTAAGTTCTCCTGGGCTGGCTGTGTATGGATGACCTGAAGCAGGTGTTTTATTATTTACCATGACTAGTCTTAACTTTGTACATAAACTTTGCAGGGAAGTAATATAAGGATTCCTTGTTTGCAATTGCTTTGAACTGGGTACAGTAAAGAAGACAACACACATTACAATCTGGTTTACTATAAACCATGTAATGTGTATATAAGCTGAATGGGTTTAGGTAGCTCATCTTATTAAATAGTTTTTGGTTGCACACATTACCACCACCTTTGGTTTTGCCAACAGCTATGTTGTATGAGGGCCTTTCTAATTGTTCATAGATTGGATATGCCTTCACACAACACAGTTGTTAGTATATATAACATTTTGACATTGTGGTTGATTTACTAAACCCAGAAAGCGCAAAATCTGGTGCATCTGTGCATGGCAGATTCTGTGCAGATCACCAGGTTTTGCACTCTCCAGTTTTAGTATGTGAACCCCATTGTTTGTTCAGACTCTAACATGTGTGGCCATGGCCAACTGTAGGGACAAAAACCGGGGTAACCAAACATTAAAAAGTACATAAAATGTCTGCTATGAACCAGAACTCTTTAAACACATGAAGTCAGCTCATAAACCACTTATTTTAATACTATACATGGATAGTATTCACTTATCACACAGAGTGAGAGCTTCTAGGAGAAAGTGTATCTGTGTGATAAGTGAAGGCCACAGAAGACATTGCAGCAGCGTGAGCAAAATGGAGTCTCTTGTGCTTAAATGAACAATACAATGAAAGTCCATGTCACTAGTGTACCTCGGATTTGACATGTTGGCCTCTAAATTTATAGGGACACTGGTGTAACGCACAGGCAAAAAAGCGCACCTGGTTGTCAGAGCCTATTTCAAGTCGCTACCAAAATCCCTGTCAACTTTTGCAGGCATCGGGCGTGATCTCTGCGAACGTGCAGATATGTGTTCTGTGTTTGGTAAGTGTCAGCGATCTATTGATCCTGCACTTGGGTGGGCTGGGCTGAGGGCTAAACGCAGAATGCGACTGGGGCTGTGCGTACGTGTGTGTAATCTATCCACAATCTATGATAACGTCATAGACTAGTTTAGTTATAGACTAGTCTAGATATAATCGCGGGGGTGATCTAAGCACAAGATTTTTTACGCCGCAATCGCCCTAGTCGGGTCTATGGACGATCGTGGACGCAAATCGGGAGTCGGGTCGGGTGGGTTCACGTCCTAGTTATCTAGCGACTGTGAATGGTTTGTGTCTTGTGTATAGA
>BLSH010426445.1:555740-571769 GCA_018402905.1 Glandirana rugosa
CACTGATGGGTGATAGGTGACTGGCTGTGGTTGATAGGTGACGGGTGACTGGCGGTGGTCACTGATAGGTGACGGGTGACTGGCTGTGGTCACTTATAGGTGATGGGTGACTGGTGGTGGTCACTGATGGGTGACGGGTCTCTGGTGATGGTCACTGATGGGTGACGGGTGTCTGGTGGTGGTCACTGATGGCTGACGGGTGACTGGTGGTGGTCACTGATGGGTGACTGGTGGTGATCACTGATGGGTGTCTAGTGGTGGTCATTGATGGGTGACTGGTGGAGGTCACTGATGGGTGACTGGCGGTGGTCACTGATGGGTCATGGGTGACTGGCGGTGGTAACTGATGGGTGCCGCGTGTCTGGCGGTGGTCACTGATGGGTCATGGGTGACTGGCGGTGGTCACTGATGGGTGCCGCGTGTCTGGCGGTGGTCACTAATGGGTGACCTGTGTCTGGTGGTGATCATTAATGCATGACGGGTGACTGACGGTGGTCACAGATGCGTGACAGGTGACTGGCGGTGGTCAGAGATGTGTGACGGGTGACAGGTGACTGGTGGTGGTCAGTGATAGGTGACGGGTGACAAGTGACTGGCAGTGGTCACTGAAGGGTGACGGGTGACTGGCGGTGGTCACTGATGGGTGACGGGTGACTGGCGGTGGTCACTGATGGGTGACGGGTGGCTGGTGGTGGTCAGTGATGGGTGACGGGTGGTGGTCAGTGATGGGTGATGGGTGACTGGCGGTGGTCAATGATGGGTGACGGGTGGCTGGCGTGGTCACTGATGGGTGACGGGTGACATGCCACGGTCACTGACGGGTGACAGGTGCTCTTTATGATGACAGTCTGATGACAGGTACACTTTATGACAGGTACCCTTTATGGGGGCATATGGGGTGACTGTTGGGGTGACAGGTGCATTGGGGGGGCAGGGGAGGTGTGTCAGTGTGCTTTTACTTTACAAATCAGTAACTCACTCATCCCAGCTCTTCTCTCCTCACACTGGACACTGTGTGAGGAGAGAAGAGCTGGTAACAGTGAGTTACCGCTCTGTTTACATTGGATGTGATCGGCTGTGAAGTAGATCACAGCCGATCACAAGGTAACAGCCACCGGCCGGCGGCTGATACCAGTGTTGGTGACAGGCAGTGTTCCTCAGGAACACGCCGCCACCGACGCGCACACGCAGCGCACTCCCGATCGCGCGCATGCGCCGTGCGAACGGCGGGCGTGCCATTTGTGATCAGCCGTGACTTCGTCACTGCCGATCACGTGGTGAACAGCCATAACCAATGGCTGTTCACCCCTGTCGGTGAAGCGGTGTGTCCTGGGGACACGCCGACACCGACAGAGCCGGGATGCGCGTGCCCGATCGTGCGCAATCCCGGCTTAAAGGGAGGACGTCGTAAGACGTCCACCCGGAGTAATAGCAGGTCCGCCCTGCCGTCATTTGACGGTGGGCGGACCTGAGGTGGTTAAGATATACTGTACATCCAAGAGTCTTTTAAAAATATCCATACTGCCCATGGCCACTACCAATTGTGGAAGAGAATTCCATATCTTCACTGACCTGACAGTGAAGAACCCCCTACGCAGTTTAAGAATACTCCAGATGGGGCCTTACCACAGTTTTATAAAGTGTCAGGACTATCGATTTATCCCTGGAGTATATCCCTTTTTTTATGCATGCTAATATTCTGCCTGCTTTGGTAGCTGCAGCTTGACATTGTATGCTATTGCTCAATCTGTCATCTACTAGGACCCCCAGATCCTTCTCCATTCTTAATTCCCCCAGAGGCTCTCCCCCTAGTGAGTACTTTGCATTTATGTTTTTTGCCCCCAAGTGCATTACTTTACATTTCTCCACAATCAACCTTATTTGCCATTTGTCTGCCCACTCCATTATTTTGTTCAGATAATTTTGTAAAATTTCAATATCCTGTTGCGATGTCATTGCCCTGCTTATCTTTGTATCATCCGCAAAAACTGAGACTGAGCTAAAAATCCCTTCCCTATATCATTAATGAATAGATTGAATAGAATTGGTCCCAAGACAGAACCTTGGATTACCCCACTCGTCACTCCAGATCAGTCTGAGTACATGTTATTTATCACCACCCTTTGGGCACGTCCTGTAACCAGTTCTTTATCCAAGAAAAAACCTTATGGTCCACGCCTGCAGACTTCAGCTTGTAAATCAAGAGTTTATGAGGAACTGTATCAAAAACTTTTGCAAAATCCCGGTACACTAAATCCACAGGCCTCCCCCTATCTAGTTGGCCGCTCACCTCCTTTGATAAATTGGTGGAAAAAGGAGTGGTGGTCCCTTGACACTTAGGCCTCTTTCACATGGGCCTTCTGTTTTCTTTATCCGTTCTGTCATTTTTTTTTATTAGAAAATTGGATGAAAAACTGATCCAGACTTCAGTTTCTACATCCACTGTATACGTCCATTTTTAGAATGTTGGAACAATTAGAATTTGAATCGGTCAAAAATTGATCGACCGATCGGAATTCTATTTGAAGAATAGCTCATTGGAGTGGGCTAACAAGCCAGCTGCCGCGTCCATAACGACCAATGACTCATCAGCTGTCAGCGGGATTCCCTGCTGACAGCTGATTGTAAACAAAACAATTGCCGGCAATTCAAAATTCTGTAAAAAAAACTGTGAGGGGATCCCCCCTATCCATACCAGGCTCTGCCCCGCCCATCATGATTGATGATGGATCTAGACCAGGGACATTTTTGTTTTATTTTTGTTTCTTTAACCACTTGCTTACTGGGCATTTAAATCCCTTTCCTGTCCAGACCAATTTTCAGTGATGTCCCTCTTTGAATGACAATTGCGTGGTCATGCTACACTGTACCCAAATGAAATTACATTTTATCATTTTTTTTTCACACAAATAGAGCTTTCTTTTGGTGGTATTTAATCACCACTGGGTTTTTTATTTTTGCTAAAAAAAATTTAAAAAGACAGAAAATTTTGAAAAAAAAGCTGTTTCATAGTTTGCTATAAAATTTTAAAAACAGGTAATTTTTCTCCTTCCTTGGTGTGCGCTGACGAGGCTGCACTAATGAGCACTGATAGGCTGCACTGATAGGCACTGATAAGGGGGCACTAATGGGCACTCATAGGTGGCACTGATAAGCACTGATTAGGTGCCACTGATGGACCCTCATAGGTGGCACTGACTGGCCTTAACAGGTGGCACTGAGAGGTGGCACTGAAGGGCAATGATAGGTGGCACTGATAAGCAGCATTGATGGGCACTGATGGGTGGCACTGATGAGCACTGGTAGGCACTGGTTGGTGACACTGATAGGCAGCATTGACCAGTGGCACTGATGATGAGGCACTGAAGGGCATTGATTGGCAGCACGAGCATTGATAGGAGGCACTGGTGAGCAAATGTAGGTGGCACTGTGGGCACTGGTAGGCAGTACTGTGGGCACTGGCAGGTGGCATGGTGGGAACAGGTAGGTGGCACTGTTGGGTAATGATAGGTGGCATTGACAGGTGGCATTGGATGCACAGGTAAAGCAGCCGCGGCTCTCTGTGTGAGGGACCGATGTCCCTCTGACAGAAGCCGGTGAACGGTGATGAGGGGGAAAAAAATACAGATTACAGATTTTCTATTTACATCACATGATCAGCTGTAATTGCCTGACAGTTGATCATGTGGTAAGGGGCTGGGATCGGCCCTTGATTCCGATCTGTGATCAGCCGAGTCTCATAGACTCTGAGATCACAGAGCCCGCCGCTTCCTCCCGGCAATTAAGGCCCGCGTTGTAGCCTTCTTTCGGCTATAGCACAGGCGGGGAGTGGTTAATAAAGGACTGGTGTTTGGTTTTTATTAACTATTTACACTTTGTTGGTGAATGAGTAGAGGTACTATGTACCCCTACTCATTCACATGTGGGGGCCGGGATCTGGGGGCCCCCTCCTTAAATTTTTGTTTTTTTAGAAAAGGACTTGTCAAAAACTGCTTGCTGTGTTTTTTTTTACACTCCCCTTGCCAAGACTGGACTCAGAGCTCAGGTTGCTCAGATGTTGGTTAATTGCCAGTACTCATCATTCCACAGTAACTCACCTGGTGATCATTTCCTGCTCATCAGCTAGCCCTGCTGGCTATTTAAACTGCCTGGATCATATCTCCTGTGAACCTTCACTAAATGGTTGCCAGTTTTGTGTGTCCCTGCACGTGATATCATTACAGTTCCGACTACTGGCTCTGGTTACCGAACCCTGGCTATGAATTGACTGTTTGCCCTGTTTGTACTATTTTACCATTTTATTAAAAAGTGTGATGCACTTCTGTCTCAGTCTGATTCATGGTTCCTGACAGGCGAAGGCCTTGAATTCAGAAGATACAGGTAATCCACTTGCTGGTAATATTTTTTCCAGATTGGATGAGCAGGATCACCACTTGGATCAGTTTGCCATAGTGTTACAGGCGCTCCTTATTCGCACTGCTCACCTGGATCCTCCCAACGTGGCTGTTCCTGTACAACCTGTGTTGCAGACCGTCCCTGCTGCTGCTTCAGTCTCTGTGCAGGCACCTGCCTCGAATATCACTTCTTTAAGTGGTATGTCTGTTTCCACTCTGCTTCCCCATCGATTTGGGGGCGATCCAGTTCAATGCAGAGGGTTTCTCAACCAGGTTGGGATATACTTTGAGATGCTGCCCCAGACATTTCCCATGGACAGAAGCAAAGTAGGCTTTGGGATTTCTTTGCTTCCTGAGAGAGCCTTGGCCTGGGCAAACCCTCTATGGGAGACGCAAAACCCTGTCGTCCTGAGTTACCCAGAGTTTGTGGCTTCCTTTAAAAGTGTATTTGACGTTCCCGCATGCTCCACTTCTGCTGCCAGGAGCCTCATGTCCATCAAACAGAGTACATGAACTGTTGATGATTTTGCCATTTAATTCTGTACTCTGGCAGCAGAGGTAGCTTGGAACAATGAGGCCCTCATGGCTGCTTTTTCTCATGGTCTCTCGGATAACATCAAAGATGAGATAACAGCCCGAGACATACTCACTGAGCTGGAGAAGTTGATCACGTTTGCCATTCACACCAGACTCCGCAAGAGACCTTCCTTTAAGGAGCGCTTGTGGAAGCCTCCTGTACATTTGGCTCCAAGCTTTGCATTCCCACCCTTGCCTCCCTCACCTCCCATACCTCCTGGTACTGAGTCTGCCAGTGAAGTAGAACCCATGCAGTTGGGCTTCACATGTCTCTCTGCTGATGAGAGGGTGTTTAGGAGGAGGAAGAGATTGTGCCTTTATTGTGGCCAGGCAGGTCACTATTTGTCCTACCCATCCCAGAAGCGCTTGCACCTGAGGTCCTGTAGGGGATAGACCTTAGATAGCATTGTTAGGTCCACAGTTATCCTGAAGGATAAGCCCCTGGTTCTGGTTACCCTTTCTTGGTCTGAGTCCTTCACATAGAGGCTCTAATCGACTCTGGGGCTGCAGGCCTGTTCATAGATGGTGCCTTTGTGTCTAATCACTCGATTCCGTTGCAGCTTCGTGCCACTCCACTTGCCATTGAGGCTATTGATGGGAGACCTCAACAGCCTGCCCATGTGACTCATGAGACTGCTCCATTAACCATGGCTGTAGGGGCTCTTCACCATGCGATAATCCAATTCCAAGTCACTTCCTCGCCTCATTTCCTGATGGTTATTGGTAATCCTTGGTTACAGAGGCACAACCCCTCTTTTGATTGGCTTTGTGCTGAGGTTCTTTCCTGGTCGCCACAGTGCAGTAAGACATGTTTTCAAGAAGTGATTAAGGTCTTGTGCACCTCTTTACTCTCCTCCTTGCCAGAGGAGTATCGTAAATTTAGCGATGTCTTTGACAAAGGTCAAGCAGGTTGTTTGCCTCCAGACCGGTTGTATGATTGTGCAATTGACCTTCAACCTGGTGCCATACCCCCTCATGCTCGGGTTTACCCTTTGTCTGTCTCGGAGGATAAAGCCATGGAGGAGTATGTTACCAATGCACTTTCTGGAGGATTCATCCGCAAATTCTCGTCTCCTGCTGGTGCTGGTTTCTTCTTTGTGAAAAAGAAGAGTGGTGAACTGAGACCTTGTATTGATTATAGGGGTCTCAATCGCTTCACGATTGAGAATGTTTATCCGATTCTGCTGATTACGAAGTTATTTGACCGCCTCAAGGGAGCAATGGTTTTCACAAAGCTTGATCTGAGAGGGCATTCAATCTTGTGAGGATCAAGGAGGACAACGAATGGAAAACTGCGTTTAATACCAGGACAGGCCATTACAAATACCTTGTAATGCCATTTGGTCTTTGCAACGCTCCGGCAGTTTTTCAGGAATTTATTAATGATGTCCCAGACACTTCCAAACAAAACAAATGCAAACCTTTTCTTTTTGAGTACTTAGTGCAACCAACTCCCAAGGTGTAGCTCTCTCAGTGTAGTGACACTGAGTCCCAGGCCAGAGCAACACTGAGTTCTCCTCCTGGTCATTTAAAGCAGCTGAAGGGGGATTTGGGTGGACCAGACACTCCGAACCAGCTCTGCCTCGGTGGCTGGCAAAACCCGGGCCGCACTGTTCCTAGTCCACTCAAAGTGAACACATGCGAGGCAACAGATATCGCCCGTCCACTATCTCGCCTTGCATAACGTCACATCATATATTCCAATTCCCTAGGAGATGTCTGCTGTGTGCTTCAGAGATTGAGCGATAATAACCTGTATTGTAAATTGGAGAAGTGCAAGTTCCATCATGAACAGGTTAAATTCCTGGGTTATGTAATTTCCACTGCTGGTTTTTTGATGGACCCAGAGAAACTTTAGGCAGTTCTACAGTGGCTACAACCCATGGGTTTACGTCCACTGCAACGTTTTCTTGGCTTTGCCAATTATTATTGTACGTTTATTGTCTCTGGTCAAACCCCTTACTGACATGACCAGAAAGCATGGTAATCCACAGAATTGGTCTCTGGATTCCATTAATGCCTTTGAGATTTTCAAGGCTGCCTTCGTTTCTGCTCCTGTGTTGGCATATCCTGACCCTACGTTGCCCTTCATCCTTGAGGTTGATGCATCTAAGACTGGAGTTGGTGCCCTTCTTTCAAAACGTCCTACCTCCGAAACTGCTATGAATCCTTGTGGCTACTTTTCCAAGAAATTGTCTCCTGTGGAAGGCAATTACGAGATTGGGGACAGAGAGTTGTTAGCGGTCATTTTAGCCCCTAAAGAATGGAGGCATCTCCTCAAGGGTACCACTGTTCCGCTTCTCATATTGACTGACCATAAGAATCTTACATTCTTGTCTGAGGCTAAACGCCTCTCTCCCAGAAGGGCGCAATGGGCTCTTTTTTTGTCAAGCTTCAGTTACATAGTCTCATTCTTACCCTGTACTAAGAATGTAAGGGCTGATCGATTGGCGCAACAATTTTCCTCCGCTTCCAAGATGGAATCGGTTCCTGTCCCTGTGATTCCTCCCGATTGTATTCTGGCTACGGTTCGTACAAGTCTCACTTCACCTTTGGGTGACAGAATTCTCCATCCATTCTCCTCCCGAGAAAACATGTGACCACTGCTTTGTCCCTGAGAGTCTCCGCACTGCTGTGTACCAGACTTACTATTCTCCCAAGGCTGCTGCCCACCCAGGTAGGAATCAACTCCTTTAGGCTATTTCCCAACAATTCTGGTGGCCTGGTTATGTAGCCGCCTTCATAGCTGCTTGTTCTGTCTGTGCTCAGAGTGAGACACCACAACACCTTCCAGTGGACCTCCTACAACCCATACACAATGGAGAGAGGCCTTGGACCCACCTGTCTATGGATTTTATTGTGGAGTTACCCAACTCCCAGGCCAATACAGTTATCCTTATGGTGGTTGACCAGTTCTCAAAAATGTCACATTGAATTCCACTTAAGTTGCTAACATTCAAAGAACTGGCTTCCATTTTTGCTCGCAATATCTTTCGCTTACATGGGCTACCCAAGGTTATCATCTCGGACAGGGGTAGTCAGTTTGTGTCCAGGTTTTGGGAGCCTATTGTGCACAGTTGAGAATTCAGCTTTCCTTCTCTTCTGAGAATCACCCGCAGTCCAATGGGGCTGCAGAACGAGCCAACCAGTCTTTGAAGCAGTTTCTACATTGCTATATTTCTGCCACTATAACAATTGGTCAGACCTCTTGCCTTGGGCTGAGTTTGCTCACAATAGTGCCATTAATACCGCTTCCCGATTGTCTCAGTTTATGGCGAATTATGGTTTCCAACCATCCATGTTGCCTGACTCATTTGTTCCTCAGAGCATTCCTGCATTAGAGGAGCATCTCCGTGGTCTTCGTTCCACTTGGGTACAGGTCCAAGAGTCCTTGCGACGTGCCAGTGATAGTGTTAGGAAAAGACTGGCCTGTTGAAGTCAGGCTTCCTTTTTGGACTTTTTTGACATTTTTGCGTGGGCCGGAAACAGCGCCAAACGGCCCTATTTAAGCTTCCTGCACCTGTCAGCAAGTGCTGTCCGTTCTACAGCATCTGAGTACCTGTGAGCCCCAGCTCTGTTCCTGTATTCCTGCTCCTGTATTGCTACCTGTCTTCCTGATCCGACCTGGCTTGACCTGACCCTCTATTATCTGCCTGCACCGACCCCGGCTATCCACGACCATCCGTTTGTCTGACCCCTCTGTACCTCTGCTGCCAGCCTGTTAACAAACCCTGCTTGGGCTTGACCACTCTGCCTGAACCCTTTGTGCCGCACAGCCTGCCAGTTGCCGACCCAGCCTGAACGACCATTCTTCTGACTTGCACGACTATCTGGAGCCTCACACCACCACCAGTGACCATCCAGCCCTCGTGCCATCCCGCACTCACGGGCTCCCTGTCTGCTCTACCAGGGACCCCTGAATCAGGTGCACAAGAGTGGTTGTTCCCTGCACACACCAGACTCCACCACCAGGACCGTGATAGTAGCGGACAGCCATATCCGAGTCTGCGCAGGGAACACCCTCTGCTATGGAGGAACTTTGCATCCATGGAGGAACTTTGCATCCATTTGACCGGCCTCACACAGGCGGTGAAAGACTTGCAAGATGGCTACAACCACCTGGAGGAGCAAGTGCGTGAGCTCTCCGCTCCCCACGCACCTGGAGGGGGAGCTGCAGCGGCTCGCACCATCGTGGCTCTGCCATCTCAGCCTAAGGTCCCCCTTCCGGACAGGTTTTCAGGGGATCGGAGGAAGTTCAGAGCCTTCCGCACCTCCTGCGAGCTGTACTTGAGTCTCCAGCCTCACACCTTCTCCCTGGAGGCCACTAAAGTGGGACTGGTGGTCTCCCTGCTACAGGGGGAACCGCAGACCTGGGCTCATCGTCTCTGGGAGCAGAGAGCGCCCGAAGTAGCTACCCTGGATGCCTTCTTTGACGCCATGGCCAAATTATATCAGGATCCCCACCTTGCAGCCACGACCGAGGCCACCCTGCACGCCCTGCAGCAGGGCCGACGTCCCACTGAGGACTATGTAGCAAAGTTCAGGCGTTGGAGTGGAATGACGCCTGACGCCGCACTCTGTTACCAATTTCGCCTGGGACTATCTGAGCCGCTAAAAGCGACCCTGGACGCCCTCATCAGTTTGGCAATCCAAATAGATCTGAGACTCCGGGAACGCCGGGCTGAGCGAGTCACGGGAACTTCCCCCGCTCTTTGCCCAACGTGGGTGATGCCTCGGGTTCCCAGTGATAGTGCTCCCGCACCTACCACTTCCGCACCTGCTGACCCGTCTGAACCGATGCAGATCGGACTCCTGCGGCCGTCTCTCACCCCAGAAGAGAGACAGCGATGCCGCACTCTGATCTTATGTCTGTACTGTGGGGAATCCGGACATATGGTACGGACCTGCCCTGACAAAGCCGGTAAGTGGCCTCATCGGGCTAACCTGAAGACGACCGCTGTCAACGATAACGTGTCTCATTTGACTCTCCTTCTCTCTTTGCAGTTGCCCGGAGGGAGCATCCAGGTGCCGGCGATTATTGATTCCGGGGTGCGTAGCTGCTTCGTGGACCAGGCCTTCGCTCAGCTACACCAGATGCCCCTGAGCCCCAAGGCGCATAAAATGACTGTCCCCCTGGCTGACGGGACGGCTATTAGGTCTGGCATAGTAACCACAGAAACCCAGCCTATACCTGTGTCCACAGCTGAGGGGCACCAAGAACTGCTCATCCTTGATGTCATCTCCTCACCTCTGTTCCCCATCATCTTGGGGCTTCTGTGGCTCTGGGTGCATAGCCCTGACATAGACTAGTCATCTGGACATATTCTGTTCCCATGCGCTTACTGTGGCCAACACTGCCTGCTCCCGGGACGTAGGTCCCTCACTTCTCAGCTTGGATTCTGAGCCTGACCAGGAAACTCGCCAAGCAGTCCCTTCAGTTTACCACGAGTTCCTGGACGTGTTCAGTAAGAAGGGGGCAGATCAACTACCACCACACAGGTCTTACGACTGTCCAATTGAGTTTCTTCCCTTTGGCTGCATCTATCCGATGTCAGAGCTTGAACTGTCGGCCCTCAAGGCCTATTTAGATGATAATCTGGCCAAGGGGTTCATCCAACCATCCACGTCCCCAGCCGGGGCGGGTATCTTCTTCGTTGAGAAGGATCACACTCTCCACCCTTGTATTGACTATAGGGACTTGAACCGAATCACGGTTAAAAACCGGGGCTTACAACCTGATCCGCATCCGAGAGGGCGACGAGTGGAAGACGACATTCCGGACTCATTTTGGCCACTACGAGTACCTCATCATGCCCTTCAGCCTCTGTAACGCCCCGGCTACATTCCAGCACCTGGTCAATGATGTCTTCTGAGACTACCTGGACCGTGTTGTCATCATCTATCTCGATGACATCTTAATCTTTTCTTCTACCCTGGAAGAGCACCTCCAGCATGTCCGTTGTGTCCTCAGCCGGCTTCCTTCCTCGCATTTGAGCGCTCCCAGATTCCTTTCCTTGGACTGATTTTGTCAGTTACTGGGGTCACGATGGATCCTCAAAAAGTTACCGCCATCCTAGACTGGCCAGCACCTGTGAATAAAAAAGGGGTCCAACGCTTAGTGGGATTCTCCAACTTTTACAGAAGATTCATCAGGGGATTCTCCGCCATCATTGCCCCCATCACGCAGCTAACTAAACAGGGTCAGTGGTCTCAGTGGTCTTCCGACGCTCAAAAGGCCTTCCAAATGTTAAAGGAACTCTTTACAACAGTGCCCATTCTTAAGCACCCAGACGCCACTCTGCCCTACGTCCTGGAAGTGGACGCCTCCGAGACAGCGGTAGGAGCAGTCCTCTCCCAAAGGCAGGGAACAATGGGCACTCCTTCACCCCGTGGCCTTCTTCCCCTGTAACCTGTCTGCCCCGGAGAAGAACTATGATGTGGGGGACAGGGAGTTGCTGTCTATAAAGGCTGCTCTAGAAGAATGGCGCTACCTACTGGAAGGAGCTCTGCACCCCATCCTGATCTATACGGATCATAAAAATCTGGAATATCTCCAGACGGCCAAAAGACTTAAGCCCCGTCAAGCCCATTGGGCACTTTTCTTTTCCAGATTCCAGTTTCATTTGACTTACAGGCCCGGGGCGAAGAATACGAAACCCGGTGCTCTTTCCCGCATGTTCTCCGGACCCGGAACACCCACCTCTCCAGATACTATCCTGCACCCTCGGAACTTCCTGCTCACGCAGGATGATCTTCTCTCCCAGGTACGGAGAGCCTCAACCCACTCTTTCAGAGCACCTAGCCAAGGGCTGACCTGGAAGAATGGTCTCTGGTGGCACAAGAACCAAATTGTCGTGCCCAAGGAACTTCACTTGGTTGTCTTAAAACTCTGCCATGACCACAAGCTAGCCGGGCACTTCGGAACAAAAAAGACCACAGAACTGGTACTACGCTCCTTTTGGTGGCCAGCACTCACCAAGGACTGTCAGGCCTACGTCCGTTCCTGCCTTACATGCGCCAGGAATAAGACAGACCAGACCAAGGCTTGGGGGCTGTTGAAACCTCTGCCTATCCCCGAATGACCCTGGTCCAAAACTACGATGGACTTTATAGTGGAGCTGCCCCCAGCCAACGGACATACCCCAATCTTCGTGGTTGTGGATCGCCTGAAAAAATGGCCCACTTCCTCCCGATGAAGGGCACCCCCACTGCAAAGGAGACCTCGGAAATCTTCATCAAGGAAGTTGTCCGGCTGCATGGCCTCCCAGACAACATAGTGTCCGATCGAGGTGTCCAGTTCACCTCACGCTTCTGGAGAGCCCTCTGTTCCGCCCTGGAAATCGATCTCTCATTCTCAACGGCCTACCACCCACAAACTAACGGCCAGGTGGAACAAACCAATCAAACGCTAGAGCAATATATCCGCTGTTTCTCATCCTATTCCCAGGACGATTGGTGCACATTACTCCCCTTGGCAGAGTTTGCCTACAACAATTCTGTACACTCTTCCACGAAGCAATCTCCCTTCTGGGCCAACTATGGCTTTCACCCCAAGGAGGCTCCCCAGCTTAGCTGGTGAAACCACAGTGTGAGCGGTACAGGAATCCTCTCAGTTCTTACAGTCTAACTGGAAGTTGCTGCAAGAGACACTCGCCAAGATGCAAGAAAAAACTAATACCGTTTTTGATAAGAAAAAACTAGGTGGACTCAACCTCCAACCTGGTGACAAGACTTGGCTGTCTACTAAGAATCTGAAGCTGTCTTGCCCATCCAAAAAGCTGGGCCCACATTTCATTGGCCCTTTCCCTATTAAGAGGAAAATTAACCAGGTGTCTTATGAGTTGGAACTCCCATAGTCTCTAAGGATACATACGGTATTCCACATGTCTCTGCTGAAGCCGGTGATCCCGGACCCCTTCCCCGGTAGAGCTGGCGCTCCCCCTGCCCCTGTTCTGATTGACGGAGAAGAGGAGTTCGAGGTTAAGGCCATTCTCGACTGCAGAAAGAGGGGCGGTGTGGTCCAGTATCTTGTGAAATGGAGGGGCTATGGGCCTGAAGAGAGCTCTTGGGAGCCTGAAGCCAACCTTCATGCCGACTACTGTATCCAAGCTTTCAAGGATAACAACCCTGCCAAGATGGCCAAGCTGGGCATCCGGAGGCTGCCCATTGGGGGGGCAGTGTTAGGAAAAGACTGGCCTGTTGAAGTCAGGCTTCCTTTTTGGACTTTTTTGCAGTTTTTGCGCACGCCGGAAACGGCGCCAAATGGCCCTATTTAAGCTGTCAGCAAGTGCTGTCCATTCTACAGCATCTGAGTACCTGTGAGCCCCAGCTCTGTTCCTGTATTCCTGCTCCTGTATTGCTACCTGTCTTCCTGATCCGACCTGGCTTGACCTGACCCGCTGATATCTGCCTGCACCGATCCCGGCTATCCACGACCATCCGTTTGTCTGACCCCTCTGTACCTCTGCTGCCAGCCTGCTAACGAACCCTGCTTGGACTTGACCACTCTCTGCCTGAACCCTTTGTACCGCACAGCTTGCCAGTTGCTGACCCAGCCTGAACGACCATTCTTCTGACTTGCACGACTACCTGGAGCCTCACACCACCACCAGTGACCATCCAGCCCTCATGCCATCCCGCACTCACGGGCTCCCTGTCTGCTCTACCAGGGACCCCTGAATCGGGTGCTCAAGAGTGGTTGTTCCCTGCACACGCCAGACTCCACCACCAGGACCGTTACAGATAGGTACAGACTCCATGCAGACCTCAGACTCATACCTGCACCTTCCTACCAAGTTGGGGAGAGGGTCTGGCTGTCATCTCGCAACCTTCGGCTCCGTGTTCCCTCACTGAAACTGGCACCACAGTTTTTGGGCCTTTCCGTATTCTCCGTAAGATCAACCCAGTGGCTTATGCTTTAGACCTTCATTTTAATATGCGTAATTCAAATGTATTCCATGTATCCTTATTAAAAACTTTGGTATGCAACCACTCCACCACTGAGGTACCACGTTCTCACCCAGTTCAGGTTGAGAACGTTCTCACCCAGTTCAGGTTGAGAACGTTCTCACCCAGTTCAGGTTGAGAACGTTCTCAGCCAGTTCAGGTTGAGAATCATGAGGAGTATGAAATACAATCTATCATTGACTCCCATAAGTTCTGCGGGTACATACAGTACCTGGTTCATTGGAAAGGGTACGGTCCGGAGGAGCGCTCTTGGGTCTCATCCTCTGACATACATGCTCCTGTCCTCCTCCGTGCTTTCCATAGATGTATTCTCTTTAAACCTGGTGGCCCTCCGAGGGGAGGGGTCGTTGAGGAGGGGGTACTGTCAGGGCTGGGCTCAGCCCTTCCTTCTCAGAGCTCAGGTTGCTCAGCTGTCGGTTAATTGCCAGTACTCATCATTCCACAGAGACTCACATGGGGATCATTTGCTGCTCGTTAGCCAGCCTTGCTGACTATTTAACCTGCCTGGATCATATCTCCTGTACATTCGCCTTGGTCAACATACTCTGCTGTGTTTTCCTGTTAAGACTTTGCCTGGCAGACTTCCCTTCTGGTTCTTGATCCTGTTTGCTGCCTCTGACTACGCTGATCTCTGGTTTCCTGTTTTACTGGCTTGTTCCGACTACCCACTCTGGTTACCAAACCCTGGCTATGTGTTGGGGGGCTGGGATCTGGGAGCCCCCTTAAAGGGGGCTTCCAGATTCCAATATGTCTCCTGCCCGAAGACCCTCACAACCACAGGCCAGGGTTGTGGGAAGAAGCCCTTATCCCCATCAACATGGGGACAAAGTGCTATGGGGGGCACTTGAAAACACCCCCATGTTGAAGGCACGTGGCCTGGTATGGTTGGGGGGGATGCTTGCTCGACCCCCTTTCCTGGCCTGTCGGGCTGCATGCTCAGATAAGGGTCTGGTGTGGATTTTGGGGGGCCCCATGTCATTCTTTTCTGTTTTGGCGTAGAGTTTCCCTTAAAATCCATACAAGACCCAAAGGGCCTGGTATGGATAGGGGTACCCCTACGCAGTTTTTTTCAGAATTTTTAATTGACAGCAGTTGTTTTGTTTACTAACCGCGGACTAAACAGGCAAGAGGTCGCATTTTCCGATGCTACTTCTATAGTTCTGGCTACAGCATCCCTGATGGCTGAATATCCCTCTGCCATCTGCTGTCAGGGATGCTGTAGCCAGAACTATAGAAATAGTATCAGGGCTGGATTAACTCTGTTGTTTTTATCATCTAAGTGACAAGTCCTGCCTGCTGCTTCCATGGGGCTTCCGCAGCCCACTACTGCCCTTTGTCCACCATGACCACTAAGAAAACTATTGGTTGCTAGGACTGCCCCAGGGCAGTGGAGGATGTAACTTTGTCCTCCCCACGCTGCCTCCGAGTACTCCACCTCCCAGCTTCCTACAGTGCCGACTATGGAATAAACTGAGGTGAGAGGGACCCGCCGTGACTCAGGAAATGTCACTGGTAAGGAGAGAGTGGGAGAGGAGGGGCACAGAGAGGCTCTGGCAATGAGTGCAGCACTGGAGCAGCCAGGGAGGGAGGGTGTCCTCTCCTGCAGTGCAGTCATGTTGTGCGTGGGGGGGGCACTGGTGAGCAGCTGAAAAATTGGATCCCAGCCTACTATGCTGGGATTTGTAGTCCCATGGAGGGGAGGGCAATGCTCACACATACTGGGGAAGGGGCTGGTCAGATGAGGTAAAGAAATAGAATTATTATTGTCTGGCACACTGGTTTTAAATGCTGCAGATTCTGTGGTAATGGGAACTCTGATGAAAGTGGGATCTCTGTGGTCGGGGAAGGGGTCATACACACTCGTAACGGGAGGGGAGGTACCCTGATGTTTAGGGTCGTATCATCCGACCCTAGGTTAAAAAGTCGACGAGTGGTCACGGGGGGGGTGCGTGTTGTACTGACGTGACGTCCTCTCCTGTGGGAGGGAGGGACCGACGAGGTCACGACGTGAGTAACGGTCTCGGAGAGACACGGGGAGGAGAGGGTGAGAGAGGAATGGTCACTGTAAAGGACTCAGTGCCGCCCAGGGAGA
>BLSH010426445.1:599600-622213 GCA_018402905.1 Glandirana rugosa
GCTTATTTATACTTTTTTGACACAGTTTGAAGATGATTTTAGAACAGTTCTATGGCCTCTAATGTTAATTAATACTTTTCAGACCCATTTTGAAGATGATTTCCATTTTTGCATTTTTTATGTTTTTATTTTTTTAAAAATATTTAAAGTTATTTCCCTGTCCCCATTTCTTTGTAGGTCACTTGTCCCACCCTTACCCACATTTCCTTCCTTTTGCAGACCTCTAGGACCTTCCAGGACTATTTTACAGCACTTTTTGTACCTAAAAGTCCGGGTCTCCATTGATTTCAATGGGGTTCGGGGTCCGGGACAAAGTTCGGGTTCTGTCCAGACCCGAACCCGGACTTTGACCCGAAGTTCGGCCGAACCAGCAGAACCCGGACTTCTAGAAGTTCGCTCAACTCTAACCTTCAATAAATGTAACCATATTGCTACACTTTGAGGCGCATCTCTTCTCTTTTATACCCAGTTGTGACATGACACTGCTTGTATATCAAGACATCGCTTGTATATCAAGTCAAAATTTATTGAAATATTTTGCTTGTCTTGCAAAATGCTCTCAAACCAAGGCTTTAATGTATATACAGTATCTCACAAAGGTCACCCCTCACATTTTTGTAAATATTTTATTCTATCTTTTAATTTGACGACACTGAAGAAATTACACTTTGCTACAATGTAAAGTAGTGAGTGTACAGCTTGTATAGCAGTGTAAATTTGCTGTCCCCTCAGAATAACTCAACACACAGCCATTATGAGTACACCCCTAAGTGAAAATGTCCAAATTGGCCACAGTGCTGCAGCTCAGTTTCAGGGTCTTGGCAATCTTCTTATAGCCTAGGTAATCTTTATATAGAGCAACAATTTTTTTTTCAGATCCTTAGAGAGTTATTTGCCATGAGGTGCTATGTTCAAATTCTGGTGACCAGTATGAGAGAGTGAGAGCGATAGCACCAAATTTAACACACCTGCTCTCCATTCACATCTGAGACCTTGTAACACTAACAAGTCACATGACACCGGGGAGGGAAAATGGCTTATTGGGCCCAATTTGAACATTGAGCATATGTGGGGCATCCTCAAACGGAAGGTGGAAGAGCGCAAGGTCTCTAACTTCCACCAGCCCCGTGATGTCATCATGGAGGAGTGGAAGAGGACTCCAGTGGCAACCTGTGAAGCTCTGGTGAACTCCATGTCCCAAAGGGATAAGGCAGTGCTGAAAAAGAATGGTGGTCACACAAAATATTGACACTTTGGGCACAATTTTGACATTTTCACTTAGGGGTGTACTCACTTTTGTTTCCAGCGGTTTAGACATTAATGGCTGTGTGTTGAGTTATTTTGAGGGGGACAGCAAATTTACACTGTCATACAAGCTGTACACTCACTAATTTACATTGTAGCAAAGTTTCATTTCTACAGTGTTATCAGATGAAAAGATATAATAAAATATTTACAAAAATGTGAGGGGTGTACTCACTTTTGTGAGATACTCTATATATATATATATATATATATATATATATATATATATATATTTATTTTTATTTATTTATTTTTTTCAAAATTGTCGGCCTTTTTTGTTTATAGCGCAAAAAATAAAAAATGCAGTGGTGATGAAATGCCATCAAAAAATGGCCTGATCGGGAAGGGGGGTAGACCTTCTGGAGGTCAAATGATTAGTTATTTCAAATGTTGAAAACTGTTTGTTTACTTTTGTATTTTTGTATTGTAGAGAAGTGTTCTTTTGTATACTTTCTGTGAGTTTGTTTACATTAACGCCTGATGCCTACCATAGAGTTCTTATTACAAACGGATTCTTCCTGTTAAGAGGTTGTTTCCTGCCCCTGCTAAAAGGTCAGGAAGCCCCTCAAGGCTATATATATGGATGTATTACAGGAAGTGGAAGGAGAGAGACCAGACACATGCTATGCCAGCAAGAGTAGCTGCAGACTGATTTTGTAATATCTTCTTCCAGGCTAAAAAGGGACAATACCATATAGGCAGGTGTTTGCCTTGTTTAGCTTACGGTTATATTTCTGTTACTCCTGTGTGAGCACTCCTATGTGGGAATCAGAGATACTGTATTTGCATATCACTGCTCTGATTTACTTTCTATTTGCATTCTGCAATATACTTGGGCTATTCTCAAGTGTGTGAGAGCAAAGCTCATTTGATTATAATTCATTTGACAAGTTTGTGTTGAAGTGTATATCTGCCACTTCATTATTTAAAGCAACAGTGTCCCTTTTTGGTCTGGGGTTTCCTAGCTAGTATTAGCCTAGGGAACAGTAAACAGCTCAGGATAGCTACAGGTTAGGGTTTCGACGGCCACTTAGATAGTTAGCGGTCCGGTAGCATTGATAGCCTATAGTACGGTTAGGGACCAAGAAATAGGCTAGATAGGCCTGATTTGCCTTGCAGGTGGCGCGATCCAGACTTCTTTGCCATCGGTGTGTTCATCTATACACACATCCCCAGGAAGCCACCGCTCCACAGATGTGTTAGCATTCGTCCTCTGAAGCCGGATTGTGTTACGCCTTGCAAGTCAGCTCATCAGGGGCCCCTGCGACTGAACTGCGCCACACTGCCTAATTTGAGGTATTGGAGGTATAGGCGTTAAAGGTCTTTAGTTATATATCCGTATATATATATATATATATATATATATACTGTTCTTCTAAGACATATGTACATTCTTCTTGTTTTTTGTCTTGGTTGCATGTAATGCCATCACTTTATCATATATAAAGTTACACTAATCACCTGCTGGTATGTCTGCATATCTTTACTTTTAGAGATCTATGCTGGGTGTATTAGTACTACTGCTGTCAATTATTTTGGGTGAGTTACTAGTTATTGTGCTAGAAAGGGATCATCTCTACATATGTTGGAGCCCTGTTCTAGGTGAAGGCACTGCCAATTCTATATTCATAGTCCACTCTTCCTTTAGCGAAGGCTCTGGCTAATTTGGTTACCTGCAGGTTAGCGCCATAGCCTGTGTGGAGAGGGCAACTTCATATGACCCCCCTATAACAGGGCTACATTTGGAGACACTGCTGAGATCGAAGTGGTACTAACAATATGGGGGAGAAGCCCAATTCAGAGGGGCACCTTGCAGTTTCTACTGCTACCCCCTTGCAGGTTCAGGTAAAGAAAGAACCAATGTCCGCTAGTTATGCTACCAGTTTGGTTAGTGATTGTGATTGTGAATCATCTAGTGATGATGCAATGTATACGTTAACTAAGCTGACAGAAATGCTGGCACAGGGGTTACAGTTCGCACACTATAAAAAGTTAAAATCATTCTCTGGTAATGTTCCTCTGCCACAAGGAGAAGAGGGATTTGCTTGTACCAAGACGCACATGAAGGAGCAAGTGCCACGGACTACATACAGGTACTGTCTGATCACTTTGAGCCATACCATGATCTTGAGCAGATGGTTGCTGATTACCGCATGTCTCGGCAGAAGGAAGGGGAAAATGTTTCTACTTTTATTACCCGATTACAGTTGCTCTTGTCCCGTTTAGTATATCCCGTTTAGTATATCTTCACGCTATATCCACTTATGAACTAGATTCTATGAAGTTAGCAATTAGTTAGAGGTTTGTTACCTCACAACCCTCTTGCACAGCTCCTTAAAATTACGTTATTTGACAAAGTAATTCCAATCCATGAGTTAATGGAAATAGTAAAGAAACAGGAAGCTGACATTCAATATAGTACTCCTAAGAAAACCGGCCCCAGTTTTTTAAAGTCAATGACCAGTTGTATCACCAAGGGAGAGAGACCCCCGCAAGTGTTTCAGGTGTGGTCAGACAGGTCATTCAGCTAGAATATGTCAGGAGGACATTGGGGGAACAGTGCAAAGTGTAGTGTTTCCTGTACAAAAACAGAAACAAGGAAGAAGACATTTCAAACCAAAACCTAGAAGACATATTATAGGGTCTAAGTCCCTTGTTAAAGTTACATGCCACTCAAGCTTTATTTGACACTGGGTCTCAAGTTACTCTTATCTATCGTTCATTCCACCTGAAGTATCTAAGCAGTATACCTCTTCAATCTACTGGACAGATAGAATTATGGGGGCTAAACTCTGATTCATACCCCATTGATGGAAGATTACAAGTAATTGTGACTGTACCTGAGTTAGAGAACAAGAGTATTTCCCCTATAGAGATCACGGCTCTGGTCTGCCCTGACACAGGTGATGCCCGTGCAGCTCCAGTAATACTAGGCACTAATTGCAGAGCAGTACATAGTGCTTTCCATAAATTTCTTGAAGGAAATTGGGCTATTTCATCTGAATCTGATAACCTACCATCTGATATTATAGAGTTCTGTGAGGCCCTTTCCGTTGGCCAATGCCATGGAGTGGTATATCGTATTGGTAAACACCCAGTGGAAATTCCACCAGGGGCAGAGAAAGTGCTAAGGGTGGCCTCTACTTTTGCCCCAGAAGTGCTAGGAGATGGGAGTTATGTCCTGATGGAAACTCACAAAGAAATGATTGATCAAGGAGGGTGGATGGTGATCCCTGAGAGAAATTATTGGAGAACTAGAGTGGCACTGTCTACAGTTGTAACTGTGAGAAACTGTTCTCTTCATTCCATTGTAATTGACCCTCATCAAGATGTTGCCCACTGTTACCCAGTGCTCGATGTGAACCCCTATGCTGAAATGTGTAGAGTTCTGGTCAGGAATGCAGCTCCTAACCTCCAATTTGATTTGAGTGATCCAACTCTACCAGAGGCTTGGAGCCAAACGCTGACAAAGCAATTGTCATATTTACCAGACGTGTTCTCAATGGATGGCATGGATGTGGGCTGTGCTAGAAGTGCACAGCACACTTTTCGACTAATCGATTCTACTCCTTTCTGAGAGAGCCCTCGAAGAATACCACCCAAAGATGTTGATGAGCTGAGACAGACCCTAAACCAGATGAAGGGCCAAGGGATTATCGTGGACAGTAAAAGCCCTTATGCCTCCCCAATTGTAATATTTAGGAAAAAGTGTGGGTCCGTCCGGCTGTGTGTAGATTACCGAACCCTCAATCGGAGGACCATACCGGATCAGTACACACTACCCAGGATAGAGGAAGCTTTGGAAACTCTCAATGGAATTTGGTGGTTCACTGTACTAGACCTGCGTTCTGGGTACTACCAAGTCCCAATGGCATCCGAGGACGAGGAGAAGACTACAATTATATGTCCCTTGGGTTTCTACCAGTTCACACGCATGCCACAGGGCATAAGAGGTGCGCCTGCAACCTTCCAGAGAATGATGAAAAAAGTTCTAGGTGACTTAGTCCCCGGGGAATGTCTTGTGTATCTCAATGACATTATTGTGTTTGGGGCAACATTAGAAGAACATGAAGAGAGGCTCATGCGGGTGTTACAGTGTCTGAGAGATGAGGGACTGAAGCTGTCAGCAGACAAGTGCAAGTTCTGCAGATCATCAGTCATATACGTGGGTCACATAGTTTCCACTGAAGGTGTGGCCACTGATCCCGCTAAAGTCAAGGCTGTGGTGAACTCAGCCTCAGAATATTACAGAGCTATGGTCCTTCCTTGGCTTTTGCGGATATTATCGCAGATTTGTAGAGGGGTATTCAAAAGTTGCAAAACCTCTTCATGACTTGTTGAAGAGCTCTGAGAAGCAAAAGAGGTTTCCTAAAGCCCCTTTGGGGACAACTGGGCTTCAGCATATGAAGGAGCCTTTGATCAATTGAGGAAGAAATTGATGGAAGAGACAGTCTTGGCTTGCGCTGATACTCAGAAGCCCTATGTACTTCATGTGGATGCAAGTTTTGAGGGCCTTGGTGGAGTATTGCATCAAAAATATCCCACAGGATTACGGCCCATAGCCTTCATCAGCTGAAGTCTTTCTCTTAGTGAGCATAATTACCCGATTCACAAATTGGAGTCCTTGGTACTCAAATGGGCCATTGTTGACAAGTTACAAGCTATACGGAGCTTCATTTGAAGTAAGAACTGATAACAATCCTTTGACGTATGTTCTAACTACAGCCAAGCTGGATGCTACCAGGCACCGATGGTTAGCCGTACTTTCCAATTACCCGTTTACGTTTAAGTACAAACCAGGCCCGATGGGCTCGACCGGATGGGAGGTGGTTGAGAGTTAGAGCTCCCACGCTGCCCTGAACGACGTGTCCGGCGTCTCTCCTAGGTGCCGATCGGATCGAGGAATTTGGCGCCTCCGTGCTTCCAGTGAAGGCTAGCGGTGGTGGAGGCAGACAGCGGGTGCCCCCAAAGGGATTTGAAGACACGGCGCGTCAGCATCGGAGAGCCCCCTTGAGAGCCGAGAAGTGCTGGCTGAACCCGCTCGCTGGAGCAGCGAGGGAGGCAGGCTGCAAGCCGCGGCTTGGAGAAGGTCCGGAGATGCGGGTTTGCATGAGGGATTGTCTCCTTGACATCCCGGAGTGAGGACCGGAGAGGTGGATTCCTGAGGTGCCGGTGCGCTCAAGTCACGGGAGACAATAAGTGAAGAGTGTGGTGAGTGTGTCCGGGCTGGGTGCAATATTAGTGTTCCCAGACGGAAGGCGGAGGTGCATTAAGAAAGTAAGTCACTATCGGCACTGACTGTCTGGTTAATAGCCTCAGGAATCCTGCTATCTGCTACCTGTTTTAAACATAATCTGGATTTATCTATTCTTGTTTTTTTCCCTTTTCGTCTTTTCTTTGATGGGACAATCACGCTGTTTAGTGTTCCCTGGTATATGCAAGAGTGGAGAGGTCAAAGTAAATACTGTAGCTACACTAACCTAGAAATAAGATTATACTCACAGACCCTGTAGCTGATCTTCATATGCTAACACTTGGTGAATATTCTTGAGTGTCTCTCCTGTCTCCACCGTCTGTGAGGGAGGGGGTGGAGGGGGAGGTGAGGAACACAAAGACCTTGCATACAGACCCTAAAGAAAGAAGAGAAGAAAGACAAGGGAAAACTCTTTTTTCTCATGGGTTTCTCAAAACTGCACTGCCGGGAACGGGGCAGAGGCAGGGTGATTTGCCTTGATCCGTCCGGGCTTCTCCTGTGAGAGGGGAGACGCCTAGGGAGACAGCATACACGCATGGAAGAGAGCCCAAGTAGCACAAAGAGTGAGGAAATCAAACATAGAGAAATTAGGTGGTGGCCAGCGGCAACCAGTGTGCTTTTTTCAGGTCCTGGTATAGTCAAAATATAGACCTCTATTTAGCCCAAAGAGACAATTTAACGGTGAATTTTCTCTTTTTTTTTTTTCTTTCTCCTTCCCTTGCTTTTTTCCGGCTCTCCCTCTTGGGGGTGAGAGGACTTTCTTTTTATTATGACGGAAAAAAAAGGGGAAGACCAGGCTCCGCCCACTCAGAAATCCAAAACTAAAGAAACTTTAACAGTGGCGGCAAAATTGGAAAAATATGCTCACTCGCCATCTAAAACCCCGACCAAGGGTAACCCGCAGTCTATAACAAAAAACAATCAAAATGCTAAACAGCAGAGGAAGAGCCAAGGGCCTAGCCCAATAAATTTGGAGACACCTGTGGCACTGGAGGAGGTGGCGGAGGGGCCACATCCATCTGGCTCCCAACCATCAATCAGCTCAGAGGAAGTAAATAAGAATATTACTGTTGAGTCAGAGCCATCATTAAAAGAAGTGCTGCAGGTGGTTAACATCAGCAGAGCCACATTAGCGGAGCTATTTGTTCAAATGAGGGGAGTTAGAGAAGAAGTTACATTGGTACGTCAGGACTTGCAGAGTATTCAGGAAAGGACATCAGTGGTGGAAGAGAGATTGAGTGTGGTGGAAGATGAGCTTAACCCTTTAAAAAAGGAGCTAAAGGCGCTCTATGAAAAGGTAGAGGCCCAGGCATATAAGCTGGATGACCTGGAAAATAGATCACGGAGGGAGAATATTAGGGTACTAGGTCTCCCGGAACACAGCAAGGGAAAGGACCCTGTGACTTTTATAGAAAAGTGGCTCAAGGAAGAATTTGGAGGTGTAGCCCCACTGTCACCAACTTTTTGTGTGGAACCAGCGCACAGGGTACCTTCTAAACCTCATCCGCAGGGGTTATTTCCTAGACCAGTTCTAGTAAAACTATCTAATTATCGAGACAATGTCAACATCTTGCAAAGAGCCAGGGAAAAAGGGAACCTAATTTTTAATGATACTAGGATATCCATACATCCAGATTTCTCTCCGGAACTCCAGAGAAAGAGAGCCAAATTCCGAGATGTTAAACGCACGCTACTTCAATATAAAGTTAAATATGCGTTATTGTACCCAGCCTGATTAAGAGTGACGGCGCTAGGCCAAATACAGTTTTTTGATACCCCTGAAAATGTCACGATCTGGCTGGAAGGCAATAAACAAAAATTGAATTTAGATGAGGGGTGAGAGGCACTAGGTAGGGACTTATGAATGAATTGTGATTGTTGAATAGAACACTTTATGGGACACGTTGTTTGGGGTAGGAAGGCGGTTCACCTACGAGATGGTTGTAGTGGAAAGAAGGGGGGGGAGGGCAAGAGTATGTGGGAGGTCACAAGGTATGCCCCTAGGTAGAACCAAATGGGGTTGGGGGAAGGGGGGTTAGGGTGGGGGAGGATGGTATTGGTTGTAAACAGTATGAAAGGGTGAGAAAGAGGGGGGGGAGGCTTTTGTTGCAAACACTATGAAAGGTGGAGGGCGATACACAATCAGTTTTGGCTCACTGAGCTTGAAGGTAGCACAAAAAAAAAAAGAGCACTGAAAATAACACAAGAGAGTGGAAGAGAGGACACGAAATTGTGGCACTATGGAAGATTTGTAATAGTACAGGTGCATTATGTGGGTAAGAAGATGAGTCGAGAAGAGCGTTATGAATACTAAAAATTTGCGTATTGTATCTTGGAATGTTAGAGGGATGGGGTCTCCGGATAAGAGAATGGCGATCTTTGCAAAGATGGGAAGGCTGGGGGCCGGTGTAATCTGCCTACAGGAAACCCACCTTGGCTAGGGATAATTTTACTACTGTAACCAGAGGTCAATATCAATACCAATTTTACTCAGCCTACTCCTCTTATGCGAGAGGTGTGAGCATATATATAAAGAATGGAGTGTTGGGGTCTATTGTGCAGACTGAAGTAGATGCGGATGGCCGCTATATTTTCTTACTGGTGACTCATGAAAACGAACTACTAGTGCTGGCGAATATATACATACCTCCTCCATTTAGTATGGAAGTACTATTTAGATTGGTCAAGTTTATTATAGACAAGCCAAATATACCAGTAATAATGAAGGGAGACTTTAATATGACTCTGGATGGGAGTTGTGATAGATTCCCACCTGATAATAAGAGGAATAGGGCAAAAGAGGAGAGGTTCTCTTCTATTTTGAGTGAGGCAGGCCTGATTGACATATGGAGATTTAGAAACCCAACTGATAGGCAATATTCATGCTTCTCCAGCTTGTATGCTACCCTCTCCAGGATTGATATCATTCTGGGGAATCGGGAGGCCTTAGTCTTAGTGGAGAAAGTTGAATACTTACCTAGAGGCCTATCAGATCATTCTCCGGTCTCTTGGAAATAGGTGGGGTACTCTCCAAGCGGGAATCTAACTGGAAATTAAACCCAGTATGGTTAAACCTCATAAAGAAGCAGGAAGGTTTAAGGGAGGCCTTGGAGGAATTCATTCAAGTAAATATGGACTCAGCGAATATAGAGTGGGTATGGGAATCTCTTAAGGCCTACTTAAGAGGCCTGTTAATCCAGAAGATTGCAAATCTTAAAAAGCAGAACAGAATATGGGAGAAGTCAATAGTTAGAGACCTCAAAGAAGCTGAAAATCAGTACATTCAGAACCCCACATTAGAGAATCTAAGGGCATTGAGAGATGGCCAATTGAATTATAGAAAACTTGAGATTACTAGGGTAGAGAATAAACGTCTATTTAATAGACAGTGTGCTTATGTGGAAGGAGAGAGTGTAGTGAAAGCATTGGCTTTCCTATTAAAAACAAATGTGCCAGCAGGTTCTATACTAGCCGTTAAAAAGGCAGATGGCAAGATAACTACGAGCTCCTCAGAGATTTTGGAAACTTTTAGGGTGTATTATGAAGAGCTGTATAGTTCACCTGGGAAGATTAATTATGAAAAAATGGAGGATTTCTTAGATAAGATCCATTTGACAGCCCTGTCCGAGGAGGAGGGGATTCTTCTGGAGTCCCCTCTTACCCTGAAGGAGTTGCAAGAAGTGGTAAGGGAAATGAAAAGTCCCCGGGACCAGATGGAATCCCTATAGAGGTATATAAGGAATACGGAGAGGTACTTCTGCCGGTGTTGTTAAAGGTGGCCGAAAGGGCACTAGAAACGGGGGAATTGCCCCCATCCATGAGGGAAGCAGATATAGTGTTACTGTGTAAGGAGGGAAAGGACCCGCTAGAGACAGCCGCATATAGGCCTATATCCCTATTGGGGGTTGATATCAAAATCATATCGAAGGCCTTGGCAACTAGATTGAAAAAGTTTTTACAGAGATGGGTGCACCCTGACCAGGCGGGGTTTATTCCCAATCGGTCAACTAGTCAAAACATCAGAAGATTGTATCTCAACTTGCAGATTCAAACAGAGAATATAGGGCCAAGGGCAATTCTGAGTTTGGATGCTGCCAAGGCATTCAACTGTATCGAATGGGGCTGTCTCTGGCGGATCCTAGACAAATTTGGGTTTGGGCCAAACTTTGTTAGATGGGTAAAAATACTTTATGCGGCACCTAGGGCCCGAAATAGGATAAATGGGCAATGCTCGGGGGATTTCCAATTGAGAAGGGGGACAAGACAGGGTTGTCCCTGTGACGAAGGTCAGAAATATTCAATCTTTTCAATATTTGTTTTGTTTTATAAAACTGGCAAATCTCTAATTCAGGTGCCATGGGTAACGCAGTCACCATATCTGCATAGTGTGGATTGTGAGCTCCTTTGTCCCCACAGGGGGTCGGGTGGGTGGCTCCCTCAGTAAGGAGGGAATAAATGATTGTATCATGCTGGGGAAAAAGGCAGACGCCTCGGCACCACAAGGTGTGACTGCATTCACAATACCACAGATAGCAATGAAGGGGGCAGACTGGGCAGTCTTTACTTTTAATGTTGGACAGAGGAGATGATGGATGCAAGTCTCCTTGGGAGACGAGAAATGATGGATGAACGGCTGAGACTGATTTTGTTTTATTCACTGCGGGGACTTTAGTTCTGTGGGGTTTTCTCCATTTGTCCTTCAACTGCTGCTTGAGTGAAGCTGCGGCCAGGACACACAGCCCTCCCTGGCTGTGTTGCCAACCGTCCGTAAATTTACGGACAGGCAGTAAAAACAGGGCAGTTTTTTGGGTGTCCGTAAAAGTCCGTAGCAGCCGAAAAGTGCCAGTAAAAATGGTGGCCATCGGCTCCGGTCAGAGCTGTGCATGTGCAATTATGGAAATTCCTGAGCAGCGAGTGAGAAGATCCGATCCTGACCCTGAGATGAGTTGGACTACCACTCCTCCTGCTGCCAGCTAGCGCCTCTGCCCAGCCCATCCACCCTCAAATGAGGTTACTGTATTTTCCCGCCACACCACCTACAGCCAGCACCTGACCACCTGAGACACTCTGGATGGATGGATCTTCCTGATTCCTGCCTGCCTCCCTGCTCTGACTGACCTTGCAGCCCTCCTGGTGACAGTGGTGAGTGCAGTTCGCTTCCTCTCCAAGCCAGCCAAAAAGAGCGGGGACAGTGAGTGTGTGACTGCTTGACACCCACACTGTCTCTGCTCACTCTGACAGACAGCCGCCAGCCAGGCTGCAGGAGTCTCTCCCTGTTAGTGTGAGTGTGCACAGTATGAGTGTAGTGTGCGCTGTATGAGTGCAGTGTGCACTGGATAAGTGGCAGAAGGTAATGGAAGGATGGTGTAATGGAAACAGCAGGTGATGGGGATGATGTGATGGAGATGGAGGGATGGTGACAGGAAGTGATGGGGGGGGGCATTGTGTGAAAACAGGAGGTGATATAGGCAGTCGGGACCTAAATTCTGGTGATCCTAGTGGCTACCAGGGATTCCACCTCACTTTCTGTGGTGGTTATGGAACAGAAATTAAGGGGAAATCTCTACAATTTGACATAGGTGACAAAACTGATAGACTAAATAATCTGCTCTTAATATATTGAAAATAACAGAAGTATGTTTTTTTTTACCTTGCTATCTACCTTAAATCACATTGTTATTTGCACAGTGTGCTTGCTTGTGGCCTAAATACTGAAATTTGAACTGAAAACTGTAATTTTGTAAAATGCCAGTAAAAACTTGGCTGTGCCAGTAAACTTTGGGTGTCGTGTCAGTAAATTTCAATCTGGTAGGTTGGCAACACTGCTCCCTGGACCTACCATGGGTTTGTAAAGGACATCTGCCCTCTGGACCTGTTTTCCCCTGCCGCTCGGCTTGGACTTCCCCACTGAGGCTGCTGTTGATGGGTGAGTCCCTGAACCTTTGCTGTGTCTTTTGTCTGCTGACCGGCTACTGGATGCGGAGCTCGCTGTGTGACCTTCTGCCGAGTGGACTACCAGCTGACTGTAACCCTGTGGAATCTTCTGCCGTGTGGACTACCAGCTATCTGTAACCCAACGTTCTTCAATAAACGCCCGTGCGTCGGGTTTTGGAGTGATCTGCTTCCGTGTGCTCTCTCTCAGCACTCGTAGTTCTTAACAACTGGTTGGCAGCGGCGGGACAAGAGCGCTCGAGATGGATGATGAAGGTGTGAACACGGAGGTCCCAGAGTATCGCCATTGGACAGCAAGCAGTCTTCAAGAAAGAGCCAGAACCCTGGGTCTCAACCACAGGGGACTGAATAAGGACCAGCTGGTCCAGTTGCTGGAGGAATCCAGCCGGCAGGAGGAATCAGCCACAGATGCTGGTCCGGCCTTTTCCAGTGAAGACAGACCAGAACTTCCCAGCACAGGCAGTAAGAGCCCGTGGGTCATATGGTACGAAGAAGAGATGGCCATTCTGGGAGTGGATGCCACCGTGGAAAGGAAACTGGCAGCCATTGAGAAGGCACAAAGGAGACAAAAAGAGTGGGAAGCTGCAAAGAGCCATGCAGCTACCCCTGTACCAGTCCCTGTGGTAAGGGAAGCCCCAAGAGTCTCCAGGAAGGACTTTAAGCCTTACCAAGAACATACAGGGGATGTGGAAGGGTTCTTTCAGGACTTTGAACACCAATGTGAGCTGTTGGAAGTTCCGCTCACAGACTGGACCCGCCATGTGGTAGGACTGCTGGACGGAGGGGCTGCTGAGGCCTACCGAATGATGGATGCTCTAAAGAAACGTAGCTATGAGGATATAAAAAAGGCAGTGCTGGACTACTATGCAGTGTCCCCAGAGTCCTATCGGGCCCAGTTCCGGACTACCCCCCACCTCCCAGAGACTTCTTTCAAAATGTTCGCACACAAACTGTCCTTAGCGTGTCGCCGATGGCTGGCAGGGGAGAAAGCAACCTCCCCTGAAGAGATTATTCAAGCAATCCTGAAGGAGCAGTTCCTTTTCAAGTGTCCCCCCGAGCTCTGACAGTGGGTGCGTGAACGAAAACCCATAACCCTAGAGGAAGCAGCGGCCTTAGCGGATGAGGCCCTCATGATTAATTCTCAATGGGAAAAGTCAGCTGCTGAGGCACCACTGCTAGGATTTCCCGCCCCACATCTGCGCCCTCTATACCTCCCCACCGCCAGATGAATCCCCAGGCAGTGCCACCCTGTTGGCCAATGCTCTCACCCAATCTGGCCCCCCCCACAGCGGGCCCTCAGGCCTACTATAGCGAGACGCTGTTTTAGCTGTGGACAAACTGGTCACTATCAGGCCAGCTGCCCTGCTAAGAAAAAGACCCTTGGGCCCAGCTTCCCCAACCTGGTAAACTATGTGGACATGTACCAATCTTCTGAGGAAATCTCACCTCAACTCCGGCCTTCTGGGTCACCCTGGGACCCCCCATGCTACAGATGTGGACCACCTGGGCAACCCCAGACTAGGTGCCCAAGGAACGTCCACCCTCCCCAGATGCAACCCACTTGTCCTGATCCCAGTGTAGCACTGGTGCCAGGAGGAGAGCGCCTTGCACCATCTCAAAGTGATTGGAGGCCTCCACCCGCAACCAGCGCCCCTCTAGGAGTCTACGGAATCCAGCCGCTTACCCTAAGCTACCCCGAGATAAGGCAGCAACATTTACAGGAGGTTTGCATAGATGGACGAAAAGTCATTGGCTTTCGTGACACAGGCGCCTTCCTGACCATTGTTGATCCCTGTGTGGTGAATCCGGCAGCGATTGAGAAAGGCCCTGGATTTTCTATTGAATTAGCTGGGGGTGGCAGGAAACACATCCCAAAGGCTACCGTTCTCCTGGATTACGGTTTTGGGGAGAAACTTTGTCCTGTTGGGGTAATGGCAGGACTACCTGCGGACATTCTGCTAGGGAATGACTTGGGAGAACTTCATTGCCAGTTTCGAAGGAGTGTGACCCAGACACACTCTCTGGGCGTAGAGCAAAAATCTGGGACAGAATTTATGACAGACGTAAATTCATCCAGGATTTACCCGGTTAACTATGTTAAGGTTCATGTGAATCCCACCAGCACCCCAAGGCTTAGGGGAGGACCTCTTGGTTTGGGAAATGGGCAGAGAAGTACTGGAAGAGCACACCGGCCCCAATGCTATAGCTGCAAACAGAGGGGGCACCTACAGGCCAATTGTCCTAGGAGGGTTTGGGAGAACGCCACAGCTTCCGTTTGGTGGAGAGATAATGTTAGTAGACCGAATTATCCTCACAGGGCTTCTAAGGTGTCCACAAGCCAACAATCTCCATCCACCAATGTGATGCCCTGCTGGAAGGAGCTCCACTACCCATGTGGCCTTCAGATAACAAGCAATTCTACAGATACTTAGATGGTTGTGCTCTGGAACTTGTACATGTACTCTATGCACAAGGCCTGTTGAGGCCTTTTGCAGGTACATGTTTGGAAAGGGGGCAGGGGTTGTGACGAAGGTCAGAAATATTCAATCTTTTCAATATTTGTTTTGTCTTATAAAACTGGCAAATCTCTAATTCAGGTGCCATGGGTAACGCAGTCACCATATCTGCATAGTGTGGATTGTGAGCTCCTTTGTCCCCACAGGGGGTCGGGTGGGTGGCTCCCTCAGTAAGGAGGGAATAAATGATTGTATCATGCTGGGCAAAAAGGCAGACGCCTCGGCACCAGAAGGTGTGACTGCATTCACAATACCACAGATAGCAATGAAAGGGGCAGACTGGGCAGTCTTTACTTTTAATGTTGGACAGAGGAGATGATGGCTGCAAGTCTCCTTGGGAGACGAGTAATGATGGATGAACGGCTGAGACTGATTTTGTTTTATTCACTGCGGGGACTTTAGTTCTGTGGGGTTTTCTCCATTTGTCCTTCAACTGCTGCTTGAGTGAAGCTGCGGCCAGGACACACAGCCCTCCCTGGACCTACCATGGGTTTGTAAAGGACATCTGCCCTCTGGACCTGTTTTCCCCTGCCGCTCGGCTTGGACTTCCCCACTGAGGCTGCTGTTGATGGGTGAGTCCCTGAACCTTTGCTGTGTCTTTTGTCTGCTGACCGGCTACTGGATGCGGAGCTCGCTGTGTGACCTTCTGCCGAGTGGACTACCAGCTGACTGTAACCCTGTGGAATCTTCTGCCGCGTGGACTACCAGCTATCTGTAACCCAACGTTCTTCAATAAACGCCCGTGCGTCGGGTTTTGGAGTGATCTGCTTCCGTGTGCTCTCTCTCAGCGCTCGTAGTTCTTAACAGTCCCCTGTCCCCCCTCCTCTTCGCGTTGGCGATGGAGCCCCTGGCGGAAGCAATCCGAACCTCTAAAACAATACAGGGCTTTTGTAGACCTATCGGAGAGGAAAAAGTGGCATTATTTGCCGACGATGTCCTTTTATTTCTTGGGGATACCCAGAAATCGTTAATAACATATATAAATCTGGTAAGGGAGTTTGGTTTGCTCTCGGGGGTTGAAGATAAATTGGGACAAGTCAGCATTAATGCCATTAGAAACTGGGGGCCATCCTTTGCCAGATGAAGCGGCGCAACTAAAGGTAGTCGATAAAATAAAATATCTGGGTATAGTGGTAGCGAGGGATCCTGGTCATTATATACGAGACAATCTAACTCCGCTTTTAAAGCGGAGTTCCACCCTAAAGTGGAACTTCCGCTGTTTGGATTCCTCCCCCCCTCAGGTGTCACATTTGGCACCTTTCGGGGGGGAGGGGGAAGAGGACACCTGTCTTTAGACAGGTGTCCTTTTCCACACTTCTGGGAGCTCTGGCCGGCGGACGCGGCCGCTGACATCAGAAGCCCGGCTCCCTCCTCCCTGCTCGCTCTGCTACTGGCCGCCTGGCCAGTAGCAGAGCGCGGCAGAGCTCACGCATGTGCAGTAAGGTGCCCGGCGTGAAGCTGTACTGCTTACATGTCCGGGTTCCCTTACCCGCGATGGAGGCTGCTGCACCCGTCCCCCGATCCGAAGATCGGCGGCGGTTGCCGACATCACTGGACTCCAGGACAGGTAAGTGTCCTAATATTAAAAGTCAGCAGCTACTGTATGTGTAGCTGCTGACTTTTAATTTTTTTTTTTAGCCCTCGGGCCTCCGCTTTAAAGAAATTTAAAGTCAAATGTGAAACATGGAGACATCTTCCGCTATCAGTAGCGGGTAGATGTGCTCTGATAAAAATGGTCTGGATGCCGCAACTAATGTATGTATTACATAATTCTCCTGTTTGGATTTATAAAAATTGGTTTAAAAAATTGGACGGATATTTTAGAGACTTAATATGGAACAAAAAGGTCCCGAGAATTAGTTTAAAGAAATTACAACTAAAACCAGAGGAGGGGGGAGTGGCTTTGCCACATCCTAGAAATTATTATATAGTGGCTCAGTTACAGCATTTGGTGGGGAGTAAAATAGAGGGAGTAATGGAGATTAACAGTCGCATAATGTTGTCGAGTTCATACCATAGTAACTTATTAGAAACACTAGAGGCGAACTCATTCCCTCAAAAAATTCCCACTTTGAAACTAGTTACGATGCTGTGGGAGACAAGTAAGACTCTGTTGGGCTATGGGAAACCCTCTAAGTACACCCCCCTATGGAACAATAACAAGTGGCCAGAACTTAAAAATTTGGAAAAAATTAAAGAATGGGAACGACGGGGAATAGTATGGATTAGCCAACTACATTCAAATAATATATTAAAATCGTTTGAGGAGTTGAGGGAGGAGTTTGACATCCCGAAATGGTCCTTTTATAAATTCTTACAAATTAGACACGCATTACAGGCCCAATTTAAAGATAATTATCCAGAGTGGAGTGAGATCCCTATCCTTCAGGGGGTAATGGAATTGACAGAACGTAAAGGAGTAATCTCTAAGGTTTATAGGGAACTGTGTAATCATACAAAAATGAACGGAGATGGTTCTTGCATCAAGAAGAAATGGGAAGAGGATGTAGGAGAAATCTCTGAGGAGCAATGGAATCAATACCTAAAGACCTGTGCTATTGTATCAATGTCCCCGGCACAAAGAATGTCCCAGTTATATTGGTTATATAGGGTTTATTATACGCCGGAAAATTTATATCAATATGGAAAAAGGCAGGATGATAGATGCGCTAGATGTAGTGGGGTGGGGAGCCTGGTGCACATGATTTGGCGATGTCCTAAACTCTTCAGATATTGGGAGGGAGTAATAGAAATTATTAATAAGGTCTGTGGCCTTTCCTTAGTAAAAGAAGTACGATTATGCACACTAGGTATGTTAGATGAGAGAATGGGTCGATCTAAATATTTTGAATTACTTGTGTGTTGTCTATTTCAAGCTAGGAAGGTGATTGCTCAGAAGCGGCAGGATAGGAACCCGCCTAAAGTAGAGGATTGGATTAAAACTCTCAATGAAACGAAATGGAAGGAAAGAGTAACCTATATCAAGAGAGGAAGACTTAATTTATTTGAAGTGAAATGGGGACTCTGGACTAGGGAAATGGAGTAATAATCCTGCCACCGGGTAATTCTTAGGAAAGAGGGATTAATAAAAGCAAGGGACATGAGGAGAAGGGGTGAATAGGAGTAAGTAGAACAAGGATAGTTGATAAAGATCAGTGAAAGATGCCCTGAAGGGCAAAATAAAATATAAGTTGGTATGTCAAATGGAGTGAATGAAGTGTAATAAGTTGGGTAAATATAAATAAGATATTTATGTGTATGTGAAGAAGCTGTGGGGGGATGGGGAGGGAGGGGTGGGGGAGGGAAGGGGCTTAAATACAGCAAATAAAAATATACCACAATGATGAGACTAAGCAAGAGATCTATATGACTGTCACTCTGAAATTGAGCTCTTGAATTGGTCTACTGAAGTGGAAAAAAAAAAAAAAAGAGAGAGAAAAAAAAAAAAAGAAGTACAAACCAGGCCCAAAGAACTTTGGAGCAGATGCCTTATCAAGACGCCCAGGGTTGGCAACTATATCTGAAGAGAATGTCTGGGAAGAGGTCCCTGGCCCTGGTGTTGGAGCCCTGTGTGCTACAGCCGCATTTGTTGAAGATAAAGTGGCATTTTCTGAGACACGGCTTGTAGACTGCATGGGTAGTGGTCCAGAAGCTGTCCCTGATATGTTCACTTACCCGGCTGCACTGGGGTCATTTGAAAGATGCTCCATAGCCCCCCAGCAAATGATTAAAAGTCAGAAGTCTGACCCTGTTATACAGAGCAGTGAGTGCTAAGGATCCAGAGATGTTGAAGAAGTCCCTGTCCATTGTGTGTGGTCCTTTCCTGAGGGATTGGGAGAAATTTGAGATTGAAAAAGGACTACTCTATCATGTGGTATTGTATCATGACCACCCTGGGAGGCGTCAGTTAGTGCTCCCAGAATACTTCCGTAAGATGGTGTTCAGGAGTCTGCATGACCATCATGGCCATCTGGGGCCAGAAGAGACTTATGGCCTCATCCAAGACCGATTCTACTGGCCTAAAGTGAGAAACACTGTGGTCAATCTTTGCAGACAATGCCTTCGATGTCTTCAGAGGAAAGCTGTGCCAGTCCGTGCTGCCCCCATGAAGCACTTACAAAGTTAAGGTCCCATGGATCTGGTCTGTATCGAATTTCATAGAAAGTATTGACCAAGATTCCAGATGAAATGGAAATGTATTAGTGTTGACCGATCACTTTACTTTTCCCTACTAAGGATCAAAAGGCAGTAACGGTTGCTCAAGTGCTTTGGGAGAAATATTTTATCCACTACGGCCACCCCACAGAATACACTGAGATCAAGGTCAGGATTTTGAGAGCAAGTTGATCAAGGAATTGCTTCAGCTGCTAAACATTCGCAAGAGTCGAACTACACCTTACCACCCTGAAGGTGATGCCTTTCCTAAAAGATTTAACAGGACCTTGCTTGACATGCTAGGCACCCTACAGGCTGATGACAAATGTACCTGGAGTCGTAGGGTTGAAGCCATGGTTCATGCATATAACAGTACAAGGCATGAGAGCACCCGGTTTTCCCCTTACTTCTTGATGTTTGGAAGAGAGCCCAGATTACCAATTGACCTTCTACTCGTTGTCTCCACTGATGGGATCAGTCAACAAAGCCACTACCAATATGTGGCTAGATTGAAAGATACCCTTAAGTCTGCTTACCGCTTGGCTGAAGAAAATACAGCCAAAATTAATGAAGGAAGCAAAAGAAGGTATAATCTTTGGGTGAGATACAGAAACTTGAATATAGGTGATTGAGTACTACTACGAAACCTAGGTGCAACAGGAAAGCATAAATAAGCTGACAGATGGAGGAAAGAAATCTTCACAGTGGTGGATAAGTTACCTGGGATTCCTGTATACAAGATAAAGGGACCATAAGGAAGCAATCATTTACTGCCAAGTCAGTGATGAGGAAATCACAGCTGACACTCCAGTGAATGATCTGCCTCCTATTCAGGAGGATGCCTCATCTGATCTTCCTGATGTCAGTGAGAGTGAGTGGAATGTGACCCCTGATGTTGCCAGCACCGACACTCCTTCTCCTTCCCGGGAGATGCTAGATCCTGTGTCTCCAGAATTTCTGGCCCAGTCAGTGGCTACATTCAGTCAGGGGCCTAGTTCTGACTCACAGCCAGTACCATCCCTTCCCATAACTCAAAGTCCTAGTTCAGGGCCTGGGAACATAGCTTTACCACAGAAAGATATACGAAGAGGAGAACGAGCTAGACATCCCCCACACATCTTGACTTATGATAGTTTGGGAGATCCCAGATTCATTACTCAGTCTCACTTGTATCATGCCTAGGTAGGAGCCGTTTCTAATTTGGTCAATATGTTACCAGTTTTTGCTTCACCTGGAATGACTATCTTGCCTTCTCCCTCAACAAACCATTGTAATGAAGAGAGGATCAACGTTGTTTCCTTGTCGGGATGTTGCATATATATAGTACAGACCAAAAGTTTGGACACACCTTCTCATTCAAAGAGTTTTCTTTATTTTCATGACTATGAAAATTGTAGATTCACACTGAAGGCGTTATGTAGATAATTCCACATGTGTTAATTCATAGTTTTGATGCCTTCAGTGTGAATCTACAATTTTCATAGTCATGAAAATAAAGAAAACTCTTTGAATGAGAAGGTGTGTCCAAACTTTTGGTCTGTCCAAACTTTTGGTCTGTACTGTAAATTATGTTGTCTTTGATGGGACGTAAAGGTTTTACCAGGGGGTGTGTGTAGGGAAGTGTTCTTTTGTACACTGTCTGTGAGTTTGTTTACATTAATGCCTGGTGCCTACCATAGAGTTCTTATTACAAACGGATTCTTCCTGTTAAGAGGTTGTTTCCTGCCCCTCCTAAAAGGTCAGGAAACCCCTCAAGGCTATATATATGGATGTATTACAGGAAGTGGAAGGAGAGAGACCAGACACATGCTATGCCAGCAAGAGGTGCTGCAGACTGATTTTGTAATATCTTCTTCCAGGCTAAACAGGAACAATACAATATAGGCAGGTGTTACCACCTTGTTTAGCTTACTAAGTGATGGTGTTGTATACTGTGCTAAGTGTGGTGAAACAACAGTGTAGGAGCCAGTGTTGCCAACCTCCCGCAGCGTTTTTTACTGGCAAATCATGGAAACTCTTACTGGCAGAGCACATTTTTTACTGGCAACCTGAAAAATAATAGAACTCCTATTAAAAACTAAGACAATTGATATTTAAACACAACATGGAAACACTGACAATACCCTTATCAAGTAGTTTGCCCAGTTTACACTTAAAAAGTCAGCACAGCATGACAAATTATCAGACCCTGATATTTATAGACCGTTCTAAAAATCACTGATTTTTACAAACTGTCAGTAAATTTACTGGCGGTTGGCAACACTGGTAGGAGCTGCTACAGAACAACCAAACGAAAGTTGAGTGTGAGTGTAAATGCTATATAGAATGTAGCGCTCACTAAATAAAACCTAGAAAGTGCAAAATAATATAAATATAAGTATTCAAAGTGCAATTAGAAGAACTCAATCCTCCTACAATAACGTGCACATTTCACATAGAATATTCATATGTATAGAAGTGCATTCAAACATAAAAAGTGCCAGTGCAGGTATTAAAGTGCTTGTAGGTGATCTCAATAGAGAAGTAAAATGAACCTCTTTATAATAAAAATGTGTCCATGGCGTAAAAAAAAATTTTGAGACCAACAATACGTGTTTGTGCTAAAAGTAATAAGTCAATGGTGATCAACGTAAGTAGTCAATTTTGTCCTAGTCCGTAAATAAACAATACTTTAAAGTGAAAAAATGTTCAGTGGATGTTCTTATGTGTTCTCATGAGGATCTTTGAAGTCATACACCAAATACCAAACTAATGCGCTTACCAGAAAGTAGGTATATTCAAGCCTGAATATAATAAAAATTCTCTGAGTCGCAAAGTTGATTCCATCCCTGGGAGGGCCACTGGAGGGCACTGTGGTGTCCTAAGTGCCGATCAATACCACTGGACTGGATCTTTTTTCAAGTTTTCTCCATTGCAAGGGGGTGCATATGACATGAAAAGAGAGCCTCACATGGTGTAAAATCCTTGAGGATGCGTTTATTAACCACTTCACCCCCGGAAGGATTTCCAGCTTTAGGACCGGAGCCCTTTTTGCGATTCGGCGCTGCGTCGCTTTAACTGACAATTGCGCGGTCGTGCGACGTTGTACCCCGGGAGGTCACCGGGAGGGTCCCTACCTTAGTTGAAACGCTGAGTCTCTTAAAAATAATATAAGTCCGAACTTATATGGATGAAAGACCATTCGCGTAATCAAACCATAAACCACATACTGAAGTTTCTAGGAGTACTCTTGTGTATTCTTGTAGGTGACTTGTAAAAAAGTGAAATTTCATAACAAATAAATGCCTGATCCTGTTTTAACTGATGAATGCAACTAGTGGTAACTGAATAATGAAAATCGTGTTTGTGCATAACAACCAGAGTTTTAAAAAAAAATGCGGTACCTGTGTAAAAATAATATTTCTCCAAGTAAAATGAAGAGATAACTCTAG
>BLSH010426445.1:656339-669490 GCA_018402905.1 Glandirana rugosa
TTAAAGCTGAAGTTCAGCTTGCTTCAGTGTAAGTATACATGTGCCATATCTGGCTGATCCCTGTGGAAGCTGGAAATGGCCACTATCTTCCAGGTCCTGTGCGGAGCGGATGCCCTGCTACTTGGTGAGCACAGGTGTTTACTTGGCACGGACATTATTTAGAGAACACTTTGCACTTTCATAATGAATGCAAAGCGTTCTCTGTCATTGGACAAGGTGGAGAAGCTGGGTGGTGACATGACTTCATCTTGTCCAGTCCAAGTAGCTGTACCTGCTACAGTGATTTCTAACTTACCCTGAGATTGGCCAAATATGGCTTTCTTACTTGCTTATTTGTTTTGGGCTAGAAGAATTGAGAGTTGGGAAATGTTGTATTATAAAGTTCATTTGTGCAGTGTTTGAATTGTACATATACAGTGGGTACGGAAAGTATTCAGACCCCCTTAAATTTTTCACTTTGTTATATTGCAGCCATTTGCTAAAATCATTTAAGTTCATTTTTTTTCCTCATTAATGTACACACAGCACCCCATATTGACAGAAAAACACAGAATTGTTGACATTTTTGCAGATTTATTAAAAAAGAAAAACTGAAATATCACACGGTCCTAAGTATTCAGACCCTTTGCTCAGTATTTAGTAGAAGCACCCTTTTGATCTAATACAGCGAGTCTTTTTGGGAAAGATGCAACACGTTTTTCACACCTGGATTTTGGGATCCTCTGCCATTCCTCCTTGCAGATCCTCTCCAGTCCTGTCAGGTTGGATAGTAAACGTTGGTGGACAGCCATTTTTAGGTCTCTCCAGAGATGCTCAATTGGGTTTAAGTCAGGGCTCTGGCTGGGCCATTCAAGAACAGTCACGGAGTTGTTGTGAAGCCACTCCTTCTTTATTTTAGCTGTGTGCTTAGGGTCATTGTCTCGTTGGAAGGTAAACCTTCAGCCCAGTCTGAGGTCCTGAGCACTCTGGAGAAGGTTTTGGTCCAGGATATCCCTGTACTTGGCCGCATTCATCTTTCCCTCGATTGCAACCAGTCGTCCTATCCCTGCAGCTGAAAAACACCCCCACTGCATGATGCTGCCACCACCATGCTTCACTGTTGGGACTGTATTGGACAGGTGATGAGCAGTGCTTGGTTCTCTCCACACATACCGCTTAGAATTGAGGCCAAAAAGGTCTAGCTTGTTCTCATCAGACCAGAGAATCTTATTTCTCACCATCTTGGAGTCCTTCAGGTGTTTTTTTTAGCAAACTCCATGCGGGCTTTCATGTGTCTTGCACTGAGGAGAGGCTTCCGTCGGGCCACTCTGCCATATAGCCCCGACTAGTGGAGGGCTGCAGAGATGGTTGACTTTCTACAACTTTCTCCCATCTCCCGACTGCATCTCTGGAGCTCAGCCACAGTGATCTTTGGGTTCTTCTTTACCTCTCTCACCAAGGCTCTTCTCCCCCAATAGCTCAGTTTGGCCAGACGGCCAGCTCTAGGAAGGGTTCTGGTTGTCCCAAACGTCTTCCATTTAAGGATTATGGAGGCCACTGTGCTCTTAGGAACCTTAAGTGCAGCAGAAATTTTTTTGTAACCTTGGCCAGATCTGTGCCTTGCCCCAATTCTGTCTCTGAGCTCTTCAGGCAGTTCCTTTGACCTCATGATTCTCATTTGCTCTGACATGCACTGTGAGCTGTAAGGTCTTATATAGACAGGTGTGTGGCTTTCCTAATCAAGTCCAATCAGTATAATCAAACACAGCTGGACTCAAATGAAGGTGTAGAACCATCTCAAGGATGATCATAAGAAATGGACAGCACCTAAGTTAAATATGAGTGTCACAGCAAAGGGTCTGAATACTTAGGACCATGTGATATTTCAGTTTTTCTTTTTTAATCTGCAAAAATGTCAACAATTCTGTGTTTTTCTGTCAATATGGGGTGCTGTGTGTACATTAATGAGGGAAATAAATTAACTTAAATGATTTTAGCAAATGGCTGCAATATAACAAAGAGTGAAAAATTTAAGGGGGTCTAAATACTTTCCGTACCCACTGTATATGAAAGTTTGTATTGGTCAGTGCTAGCCCCACCAATATTTTAGGAACAGTCAACATTGGCTGGAAAAATCCAGTGCCAAATATGTTGGGCAACAGTCGTCATTTGTAGGCACCCTAAATTGTGTACTCCAACCTAGTAGACTTTATTTACCCTGTTGCAAGCTGAAGCTGTCTCTCTTATGGGCACCTAAACCTTTTCTGGGCTGGGCCTATAGATCTCTGCTGTGTCCTCGGAACCTCAGATTTAAATGTATTTTATATCATACAGTATTGACCCTTATATTGTCAGTATTTGCCAGCTATATTTAATAGTATTCTGTGCATAGGTGATTGTTGCTAGGCTTCACTGGAATTGCAGCTATGTATACAAATAGTGAAGTTAAAGTTGGGCTTTAAAGAAGTACATTCCCAGTAAACTTGTGACAGAACTCCGGGTCCTTGAGTAGTGTTTACCAAATAATTGTTTACTTGTGCCTGGAGTGATTTCTTTAGACATTTCCTTCTAGGATAGCATTTTATATAAGAATATTTGCATAGAAAAGCCCTTTTGAGACACTGGATGCCTTATACATTATTTTTTTTTTTTTTACAGGTGATTGTAATGGGAGCCACAAATCGTCCTCAAGATCTGGACACAGCAATTATGAGGAGAATGCCCACCAGATTTCATATCAATCAGCCGGTATGTTGATTATCCTGGAATGATAGCAGTTCCCCTATTATTAAATGCTATGTTAAATAGAGTAACCTTTTTCAGCTGATGGGTCGACAGTGATTTATAAGCCAGGTAGCTCATTTATGCAAATCTCAGTGGACCTTGTCATTGGTCAGGGAGGCCACTTATACAATAAAATGCCCAGTGTTTGAGTTGCCAAATCGATGCTACATTTGCATAATTAAGCACTAGGGTATCGGAGTTGCTTGGGAATGTATTTGCCAGACCTTCAAAGTGTGTGCTTACTGTTTAGTTCAGTGTTTCTCAACCTTTTTACTGTGGAGGAACCCTTGGCAAAACATTTGAGATCTTGGAGAACCCTTAAAAAATAAAATTTCAGATCTACAGCTCACGGAATATTGGATCTGATCAGCAAGCTGTAGATATAACTATAACCTCAAATATTGTAGAAATAGCTTTAAAGCAGAACCCAGGATCGGCAAAAAATCCCCCATTAGTACACCCCCTATACTAAACACTAAACAGTTATTACATTTGTGAAATTCCTTACCTTCGAAGAGATATGTCCAATTTAATTTATAGGAAGTGGTCTCTCTGATTCGAAAGATGCAGCATGTATTTTGCCAGAAAGGATCTGTTAGAACAATGATTGCATCATATCCTCTTCTCTTTGTTTACACGATCCTCAAACTACATCTCCCATCATGCTTTGCATATTGCAATGAATGTGGGAAGTACACTAGGCCTGTACATGTAAATGTGAACTCGTCCACGTCAACATAAATCACACCCCTCATTCTGCAGCCAGTCTCACTAACCAGTGACGCACACCATGTCTGTTCTCTCCCCTCCAGCCACAAGCAGATAAACATATTGCCCTTTTTGTAATTGTTACTGAACTGTACACACACCCCATGATGATATATTATACACCCTGTACTCTGCTGCTATTCAGTATTAGAAATATTCCGACTCTTGCTGTAGCATTGATCTTTATAACCGCAATCAGTGCTGGTATGGTGTATGAGAACATCCCTGGCTGTACCACCGAGAGAGCCAGGACACACTGCTTTATATCAGCATGTGACACAAGTAAATGTCCGCATGAAAAAAAAAATGAAGTGCAGCGCTAACATACTAATCAATAACACAATAATGGTGGAACCCTCTAATGTATTGAAATCTCAATAGACTTCAATATCAGTGTGTTGTCGGTATCAGGGCTAATATATGTGTTGTCATCATAAGAACATATATGTGCATTGTCGTCGTCATAGCACATATGTGCATTGTCACCAGAGCACATATGTGCGTTGTCACCATTAGGGCACATATGCGCGTTGTCACCATTAGGGCACATATGTGCGTTGTCACCATTAGGGCACATATGCGCGTTGTCACCATTAGGGCACATATGTGCGTTGTCACCATTAGGGCACATATGTGCGTTGTCCCCATTAGGCCACATATGTGCGTAGTCACCATTAGGGCACATATGTGCGTAGTCACCATTAGGGCACATATGTGCAGAGCGAGGATCATTACAAGGCATCAGCCGGGGACAGAGCGGGGAATCCCCGGGCAGTGACCAATCTTGTATCCTGTGTATGAAATAAGGATTGCCGTAATGTTCCCGCCCCTTAGACCGGTGTGCTGTCAATCACAATGCCGGTCTAAGGGGCCGGAACATTACGGCTATTAATATTTCATACACAGGATACAAGATCTGTCACTACCCGGGGATTTCCCGCTCTGCCCTAGCTGGTTACTTGTTCTTGGTGCTGGCAGGGAGCAGGGGAGGAGCAGGAAGGAGGAGGAAACCACCTTAATGGGTGGCACTGACCAGGGGGTTATGAGACTCCCTCCGCCCACTGAATCACAGTCCTCATTCCCTCAGACTTCTAGAGAACTACAAGTGGGAGTGTCAGACCGCTGGCTGGCAGTACAGGACGGAGAACGGCCAGTGGTCTTGCAAACAGGAGGTCTCTGGGGAATAATGTTTTTTCAGCAGGCTACTTCAGAGCTCAGCAGATTGATGGCATAGTTTGTGAAGGTAGGAGATCAGCAACAATAACATGGGGAAAAAGTTTTTTTCCTGGAGTTCTGCTTTAAATAATAGAACTAACCTTACACCAACATTATAGTGTGAACAGGGCACATAGAAATCAATTATTTTCTTTATGTTGCAGAGACCTACGTTAGAACAAACCCAAAATATTCTATGCAATTCAAATTTGCACATATTTTCCATCAGTTTTTTGCACATATGCTGTGAGCGAGGCCTTGCTGAACTTGAACAAAACTCCCAAATATTGTGATTTATAAATAAGACCGCAAACTATGGGAACAGTTGAGCCTTGTTCACAACATACATGCAAAATTGATGGAAAATTGTGCAGATTTGACCTGCATAGAATACTTTGGTCTTGTCTACATATGCTCCCTCTATGTGCTCCCCACCTCCTCCGTCTTCTTTCTCGGCTCCCACTCTGCGCTCCTGCCTCTGTGGTCTTCAATCTCAGCTCCCTTCATGGCTCCCCGCCTCCTCAGCCTTCTTTCTCAGATCTCTCTCTATGCTGCCCGCTTCCTCAGTCTTCTTTCTCGGCTCCCACTCTGTGATCCTGCCTTCATGGTCTTCAATTTCGGCTCCCTTTTTGGCTCCCCACCACCACAGTCTTCTTTCATGGCTTCCTCTCTGTGCTCCCTGCCTCCTCCGTCTTCTTTCTTGGCTCCCACTCTGCGCTCCTGCCTCTGTGGTCTTTAATCCCCGCTCCCTTCACGGATCCCTGCCTCCACCGTCTTCTTTCTCGGCTCCCTCTCTGTGCTCCCCGCCTCCTCAGTCTTCTTTCTCGGCTCCCACTCTGTGTGGTCTTCAATCTCGGCTCCCTTCTTTGCTCCCCGCCTCCACAGTCTTCTTTCATGGCTCCCCTCCTCCTCCGTCTTCAATCTTGGCTCCCTTCACGGATCCCCGCCTCCACAGTCTTCTTTCTCAGCTCCCATCCTGTGCTCCTGCCTCCATGGTTTTCAATCTTGGCTCCCCACCTCCACAGCCTTTATTCTCGGCTCCCATGCTCTGAATTCAGAACTCCCGCTCTCTGAATTCCTCCCGACTCTGCCTTTTAACATCAGTGCTGCCCCAGTCCACAGGGAATTATTGCTCTGTGGGTGAGGGGAAATGGTATGATGACCACTAGGTTTTTTACTTGTTTTGAACATTGCATCCTTTCAGTGATTTTCTGTCTTTTTTTTTTTTTTGTCCAGCCCCCGCTGTGCCTTCTGCTCTTCTCTAGGTACAACTGTATAGTTTTAAGATTGTTGGTTGTTTTGTGTTAAATGCAAATATTTGTGTGCTCTAATACCACGCACGTATTTGCATATTTCAGCTGTATTAAAGATTTGAAATATTTTTAAAGTAAGTTTAGCTGCCTGCCTTTTGTATTTCCCATGCATTAATAACTTGTCTATTTTTCTTTTCAGGCCTTGAGACAGCGAGAGGCAATTCTTAATCTCATACTCAGGAATGAGAATGTAAGCAGCTCTCTAAATTGTTGTATTTGGTAAACCTATTTATAAGCAGAGTTATATGGTTAGGGGCGGCCCGTCCATTAAGGGCGCATGGGTGCCGCCCCTTCTATCCTCGCCACCCCCTATGCTAAATGCGTCTGGCCCCTTTCAGGACGCTGGCCGCATGAATTACAGCGGCGGGGATGTTTTTTTCAAGAACCCGTTTAGAGCCATAGGCGGGTCGGCTGCTGTATACGCTGTATACCCCTATCTAGTGATGCTACCCCTGACACAATGGGTGGAATCTATAAGGGAAGGGGTCAAAAAGGAAGGCAGGGTCTGGCACCCCCCATCCTAAAATTACACCAGCTGCCACTGTATATGGTAAATGGTGAGATATGACCATTTTGGTTAGCCTGTTCTCCCAACAGCAGGATATCCCAGTTGGATCTCTCATGCTAAGTATGCAATCAGTGAAGTTAGGACTGCTGACTTGCATGTTTTTTCCAGTTCAATAACTCGCTAATTCCTGAAGAAAGGATCATAATGGCAGCCTCAGAACTTGGCACCTGTAGAAATGGGATGGGCAGTAGCATTTCACATATTCTATTCCTTACAAGTTCCTGGTAGGGTTCGGGCACACTTGTTCATTTTACTACAGCAAAACCATGCATTTTGCTGACTGAAAAAGCATTTCAAGGAGAAACCCTATTTTTCGCTATGTTGCTGGTTTACATCTATGAACTGCAGTTTAGTATTTTCTAAAAGGGAAACTGTAGGGGCCCATTATATATGCCTATTCACACCTATGCATGTACTTTACCACGTGTACTACATACACATGGAGCAATGTGAGCCTAGCCTCAATAAATAGTTTGGGTAGGTACGCTGGAGTCTGTTGGATTTAGGCAGTATTATTTTAATACATTTGAATGATAGAATTCATTGTAAGGCTGGTCTTTCTTTAATAGGTGGATCTGGATGTGGATTTGACACAGGTTGCGAGAGGTACCGATGGCTTTTCTGGAAGTGACCTGAAGGAAATGTGTCGCGATGCTGCTCTGCTGTGTGTCAGGGAGTATGTCGCCAGTGGCATAGAGGAAAGGTTAGTGACATGCGATTGTACAGTGGTCACCTCCCTGACTATTTAGACTTTATGTGAGCTGAGCCCAGGAAGGTGGCAATAGTTCCTCTTTGGAAATGAAATCTTTGACTTGTAGCCAGGCTTTCTTTCCAAGAGTAGCTAACTGACAACAGTAAATGTTTTTGTGTATATTCACCAGCAGGATTTTTTATTTTTTTTTACCTGAATTTGACCTAAACCTAAGGCTCCATGTACATAGGACGCTTTTTGAACCTCCCCTGAACGATTTTTTTGACAGCTATAAACCGACGCTTAAAATGGCAGTTTAGCCACGTTTTGTTTTGTTTTTTTTTGTTTTTTTTTTCAAGGATCAAAAACGACCAATAACACTGGTGAGCCACATTTTTGAGCGTTTTTTTTGGGCATTTATGAGCGTTTTTAAGCTTTCCACATTTTTTTTGTGGTCAGAAGAACAACTCTTGAACACGATTTAAGGGCGTTCTGACAACAGCCCATAAAGTCCACTGCTGATGAATGACAATAAACATCCATGTGTGCATGGACACATAGAGTAACATAGAGGGGAGTCCATGGGCTGTTTAAAACAACGCCCAAAAACGATCGTTTAACAGCTACAGTGTGCATGAAGCCTTACTGACCTGAATGTGCTCTCGTTTCAACAATGACAGTTGTACTGTATTAGTGCATTTATGTATATATAATATATAACATGTTGACTGAATATCTATTTTAGCTATGTTAAGCATAGTTTACAGTTACAATCCCTGTTTTTGTAGTTCACTTTACAGTCTCGCTTTTTGCGATTATACATTTTTCTTTACTGCTATGTCCACCATTAGGACATTGGTAATGACTACATGACGGAATGCAGTGAAGTATATCCACAGAGTGGCATTTGCAGATCTGTGCATTTATGGTGGTTCTATCCTTTGTCTCTACCTCAAATCAGTTTGTGAAATCTGTTTCTCCATTCCTCTGCAGTCCCAATGAGGAGATACGGCCTCTTCAGCAGCAAGATCTAATGAAAGCTATTGAAAAAATGAAGAAATCGAAGACTGCAACGAACCACGGAGGTTTAATGCACGTTAGTTTGGATTGAACTGTCACCTGACATTACCCAAGCTGTTAGCTAGAAAGGGCACATGTAATGGATGATGCACTGGGAGGGAGCAGCACCATCCTTATGAACTTCAGCCTCCACTGCTAGACTCCAGCAACTATTCACTATAAAATAAAGAGCCTTGCAGAGAGGAAACCGTGCCTCTCTGGTTGTCATGTTAGTGGCTAACGTTGACTGAAATGTGTTGAATGAGTATGTCATGTTTACCATGTAAGATTACCATGTCTATCTGCAAACTGACTAGTGGCATTCCAACAAAGGGACAAAAAAAAAAAAAAACACACTGGGCTGCTGTACACATTCACATGCCATAGGGATCTGTATTTAATGTATAATTTAATACTAAATGATAATTTGATGTTCAGTGTCTCTAGGCCATGATTTGGTCTATTGTAAAAGATGTAAGCCCATCAGTACTTTTTTTTTTTTTTTTTCTGGAAACTACACACAGGTGGGTTTAATGTGAACCTGTCATGCCCACCAAAATGTGAATGATGTGTAGGTTATCATTATGGATAAAGTATAGGCATCCTGGGCAGGGAGTCTGTGGCCAGTATAGACTCTGGTATTAAATGGTGGAAAGAGGCCTAACACCAGTTGGGGCTTAATTATCATTTGAGAGAAGTCAAGGCCCTGTGTACAGCCTAGAGTCCAGCCAGCCATGTACCAAGGAACCAATCTGAAGATGAAAACCTATACTGTTTATATTGGTGGAATTGGGGGTTCACTTGTATACAATTTTAAACCAATATGGAAGAATTGGTGGTTGTTTTTATTGGAATGTCACACTAATTGATTTTGGTAGCAGTGGTTTGGTTTGGAAACCCTTTAAAATGGTTACCAGATTATAGTCAAATGACAGAATTAGGGATGATCTAATTGGGATAGACCTCCAAAAATATTTTCTAGAACAGCAGTTCAAGAAAACCTAGTTTGTGGGTACATGCATAAAGTAAGAATATTAATTGCATGTTTTGTTCAGTACAAAATAGGGTTCCAAAAGCTCCAGCATGGAGATAACTGAGGTCCCATTCACACTTTGCCATGATCTTTAAAATCCTGTTTTGCTGAGACTACCGCGCGATACTTTTGCAGCAAAATCGCACCACCTTTGGAATGTTATTTAGAATGAATGGTAACCAATGCCCATTGCGTATTCTGCACTGATTGCCACGCGGTTTTGAATCGCGGGCATCATCTCAGTAATTCCAAATCGCCATATGTGAATGGGGTCTTACTTTTTGGAAAAATGACGTGCATGCGGATAAGATTAAAAAAAAAGCCACTTAGTGCAGTCCTTGCATGTATTGGATGTTTCTGATGGATTGCATTCCCTGTTTAAGTTCCTCTATAGACACACATTTTGCTGGATCCACAATGAAAGGAAAGTTGCACTGAATTTCTGGCTTGGTTGTATTGTCTCCAAATGTGACTTTAGGAGATGACTGTCTTGTTAATTGTTTAGTTATGACATCCTATTATCACCACAATATTTCCTTTTATATTTGATATGCAGGTTTAATTGGTCATAAGGAATGTGATCTGAACGTTTCTAAAACTTGCCCAAGCTGAAGTGGGTACTTATGCAATATTACAAACTGTTCTAACAAACCTGTAGAAATGTGCAGCTGTGCTTCTTAAGGCCCAATGCAAACTGGGCATTAAAAACGCCACTTTTAGGAGCATTTGACTTTTTTTGTGTCTCTACATGCCCCTCAATTGTGCCCATTAAAAGGCAAAAAAACAAGCCCTCTGCCAGCACATTCAAGAGCAGCAGAGTTTTGGGGGGAAATAAGCTCTTGACGCACGTATTCTGCATTAATGCTAGGTGCATTTAGTGCTTTAGCATTCATTTCAATGGGCAGAATAAATTATTATTATGGCCAATAAAATTAATTAACGCCCACTCTTGATGCTTCTAAATGTGTTTTTAAAAAAATGCTGCTTTTCTCCTGCCAGGAGACCTGGGCAAGTGCCCAGAGTGCATGAGGCTTAAATAGTTCAGACTTTAAAATTACATGGAAGATTCATTTTTCAGTCTGCAAAAATTGCTTACATAGCCAGCTTCAAGTGCTGATGATACCTTGCTGATGCAGAGCAAAGTGACCGTGTCTTTGCAAATGGCCTCTTCAATCCCCTTGTAATCACCTTACCAGCACTTCCTCACTGCTCCTTCCTCCTTCACAGTATACTCTATACCCTCATTTAGTGTGACAGAGTTTGGGTCTAACAGCCAGTCACTAAATCCAAGCAATGTCACGTGTGCAGGGGGAGTGTCATCGCTATCATATAGGGCATCTGAGGGGCCCTTTGCAGACACATTGTCAATTTTCCCTGCGTATGTAGGATGACCATGACTCTTTAAGCGTGCACAGCCAATTTTTCAGTGCAGTGACCTATAATGCATAAATAAATCTGATGGAGGAACTGTTTAACCCAGAATTCTCCAAACTTTATAAACAAAGGGCCAGTTTACTATCCTTTAGACTTCAGTGGGCTGGACTTTGTGAGTAGAAAATGTCGTGATGTCAGTGAGAGTAAACCATGCCATTGTTGAGAGCAATAGTGCTCCCATCATTTGTGTCTGCAAGAGGAATAGTGTCCCAAGGGCCGGATAAAGACAAGCAAAGGGCCACATTTGACCCCCAGGCTGTAGTTTGGAGAGCAGGCAACAAGTGACTGTTTTTTCTTCAGAAAACTGAAGTTTTCAATGCTCGTGAACATGAGATTTAGCCCCCGCACATATCACTCTCTCTGCTCCTGTTGCAGCAACTCTGAGCTCAACCTCTGCTGCAACAAGGGGAGAGGCAAGGCACCATGCATGTGCAGGGTTTTGAGATTGGTGAATTCCATGTTCATAAATATTGAAAAATCTCACATCATTGTGGGCTAGATTCAGTTTTATTCTGATACTGGGTTTATTAAAGTATATGTGAACCCTCCACTTGTAAAACAGCCCATTCAGTTTAAAATATAAATAAAATGTGTGGATATAAAAAAAATAAGTACTTTTTTTTTTTCTTCTATTGATCACATACCCTCTGTTCACAGCTTCATAAGGAGCTCAGGGAGGGGAAACAGCAGTACACTGAGCTTCCCAGTGATTAGCTGGGGGGGGGGGGTGTCAGCACAAGTCTGATCATTGGAGGAGAGAACACAGAGTTCCCAGCATAGTTAGAGAACTGACCATGCTGTGCTCTCATGCTTAGTGTGGTCATGTTTTAATAGGAAAGCAAGGGGACTGGCAGGAACACCAGAGATTTCCCACAAAGGATGGGGTACTTTTTCATGCAAGTACAGGAGACACATATCAGGAATATGAAATACTGTGGTAACATGTACTTTAATCACTCTTGGGAAGTCACCACATCTACTTTGCTGATCTGATTTCAGTGTGTTAAAGGACTAATGACTGCCATCAAGTGGCTTAACCCCTTAGTACCAGATATTTAAAATCCCTTGAAAAAAGTGCTAGCAATTCTTGATAACCGCCTACTGCTCATTTTAAGTAATTTTTTGCTCTTTAAGAAAAAAAAAATAGGGATCTGAAACTTTGTACCCATCATTGTTCTGTTGTGTTCTTGTGGGATTTTTTGGCATCCTGTTGGCTGTTGTTCTGTTAAAATCATATCATTTGCCGATTGTCATGGATTGCTTGCTATGTATATTTGTTTTTACGATGCAGAATGTATGAAACGTTTGCTACTATGATTTGTTTTTACTATCATTCTGAATGTTTCAATGAAGTGTGTAAATTAAACACATGTAATGTACTAAAATGACTATTTTCTCTGCCATACATGTGCTGAAACAAGGGTGCAGGGTTTTCTTCTACAGGTAAATGATACAGTTGGAAGCAGATGCGGGATGGTGAGTCGGGTGATGTTTCTGCTGTGAACTTTTTATATACCTTTGTTCTGCATGCACTTTGATGTCAATCAAGAATTTGTTAATGAAATGAGTAAAAATGGCAATCTGCTGTCTTGTACAACAGAACTCTGGTCCAGAAAACATTCTCACTTGCACTATCACAAATGAAGGATTTGTACACAATTCTTGACAAATTTCATGTTTTATTGTTCGACTGCGCATGCTGAGGTGCGAATGTGTTGAAGCATTTCAGCAATAGCCTGCTGTAAATTTATTTGCATTTCACTAAAACATTTGGGTAATTTGTCAAGAAACACCTACAGGTGGTAGCAAGGTTTGCTTTGAATGAAACCTGACTAATCGACGCATCAAAATGCATTAATGTTGTTGTTAATGTATTATTAATTAAACCATAAGAAATGCTGCATTCTTCAGGTTGGTGACTCAGAATTGAAACCATTGCTCAAGCCAGGTAGCATGTTCAACAATGGCATCCCATGTATCTCTTATGACAGGTGTGGTTTAAAGATTCAGCTTTTTTTTTTTAAATAACAAACATGTCATATTTACCTCCTCTGTGCAAGGGTTTTGCACAGAGTGGCCCCGATCCTCCTCTTCTCGGATCCCTAGCGGCGCTCCTGGCTCCTCCCCCGCATCGAGCTGCCCATCAGGTAAGAATACCAAATTAATTATTATGTAATTGTTGTTGTAATTACGTAAAACTACGCAGCTAATCAGTCCAAAGTAAGTTTCGTTTGGAACGATGGTGGACATCCACAAAGAACTGTTTAATGGGTTTACAAAATCACTTTACGTTTATTTAAATGTCGT
>BLSH010426445.1:671331-692589 GCA_018402905.1 Glandirana rugosa
GCCCCCCCCCCCCCCTCAGAGCTTAGACATGGCTTGCATCATCGACACAGTCACTAAAAAAAAATAAAAGGTAAGCCTAGGGCTGCTCCAGAGGAGCCCCTGGCAAAGAGGGAGGGAACATGGCTCAGACACAGTGCTCCAGTGAGTGGGAAGAGCAGAGAGCTGTGACTGACAGCAGCTCTCTGCTCACGAAGCTCTGAAAACTTAGTGATCGGCAGTGTTCGATCTCCGGGCTCTCAGTGTAGAGGCGCTGGGGGACAGATGCAGCATCGGACTAATGTTGCACCCACCTAAGTAAGTATAAATGGGGGGGGGGGGGGTGGCGGGGGGAGGAAAAGAGAGAATCCCATACTTCTCTTTAGTGGATCTCTATTTTCTTCCTTTCCTAGACATAGCTGGAAGTGAAAAGAAAATTCCCTTAGTTATCAGTGAAACAGATGTTCCTTTGGAAGATTTTGGATTTCCTGTCACTTTCTTTCTAGCTGACACTAGGGCAGACGGGCAGAAACACAACCAGCAATTAAGAAAAGAAAAACAGTGACAGGGATTCTAATGTGTAAGCCACTCAATCAAAAATAACAAAATGTAAAGATACTTTGTCATCCCCAATGTATGGACTGTGATTTGGAAAGCTAAAACAAGGCAAAATTTAAATATATAAAAATTTTATTTTATATGCAAACTAAATCGTATTCATATTGCATTTACAGCGACAATTGGTAAACACAATACATTGTTAAAAGCATACAAGACTTGTGTCCCACCTTTCAATAAAATAAATACACATTTAATGAAATGATCAAAATTATAATGTAATCAAAATGAACAAAAAACATACAGACATTTTAATTGTATCAACAACCTGGATCCTTCAAAATGAATGCACAAAAGTGCTGCATCCTTATGCTATTGTATCCCACAGACTATGGCTGATCTTTTATTCCAGCACAGATCAACATCTTTCCTCCAGTTATAGATATACCACACAGGGCAATAATCTCATTAACAGAAGACAAATTTGGTCCATTATTACAATAAGTGTACACATAATTATATTAGTTTTAAAAGAATCTACAAAAGTCAGATTTTTATTTTCTTTAAATACAAATTTGTGCAGGCAATTGTCAAACAACAAATGCATGTCTGCAGCATTATTTACAAAAAAAAAAAAATAGTCAAAAGTAGAATATCCAGTTTTTTAATTTTTGTCCTATGTGTTTTGAAGGGGGAGGATAAAGCCTTCTGGGGGTTTTCTTGCTTACATAGGGACTTTTCACTTCTATCCCAGCATGTTTGCTTCTGACCAGAAATGCTAACCACCTCATCCTCTACCTGTAGCAGTAGGAAAACCCAAATCTTGATTTCCACAAGATAAAGGCTACGTGCTCCTGCCTGTGCTCTGCTTTCCTCTTGTCTGATGGCAAGCAGTGTATGCATGCAGTAGTTCTCTATACTGTCCTTTTTGGGCTTTGGCTCTCACCCATTTGGAAACAAGGTGACAAGAAAGAGTGGATCAGAATCCAGCCATATATACTAGATTATGGCTTTGTTCAGATAAGGTTGTGTGCTTCCATGTATAGCTCCAAGCCAGGAAAAGCAGCAGATTCTAGTGCCTTGCAAAGGCAATGAATAAAAGCAGATCTCAGGTTAATTAAAATGGATGACATATCTGCATATGGTATGTTTCACAGTGTGTGGTTTCCCAAAGAGCAGACTCTTTAAAAGGAAGCAATTGTACCCTCCAACATGCACCTGTTGAAAAATTCCCATAGGTTGGCCATAAATAAAAGGTTGGATTATCTGTAAAAGGACAATTGTCCCTTTTGATGATCCTCTCTATGCAAAATATTAACCTTCAGTGCCTATCGGGTAGTAATCTAGAGTGGAGAGTTACTTTTATGCATCTTTAACAGATTGCATTCACTCCATCCATGAAGCGATTGTCTTACGAGTACAAAAGTTTGTACAGTGTGAAGCCAGCCATAGATGGAGCAGTTTTCTTTCCTGTAACAACAGGTTTCGGGAAAGAAAAATCGCTAGATTCCCCCATCGAATCCCTTCCGCCGTCGTGTTCTCCCGGCGGATACGGCTCTTCCTGCCGAGAGAACACAATGGCTCTGCGGAAGGGATTCAATAAAATTCTATTCAATCTATAAAAGAGCAATAGGCTCATGTAAAATTCAATAAGCTGGTTGTACCCACATTGATATATAGATCAACTTGGGTAAAATCAGCCTGCCCTTACATGGTTTTGAATCTCTGCTGAACTAGCCAATATTTGAACAGTCTATGGCTGGCCTTAGTCTTGGTCCACGTACCTTCAGCCAGTGCAGACAATAAAAAGAACTGGCTAATAACGCCAAAAACAATAGTTTGTTGTAATAAAATCTTGGCCTTTTGGGGGCATTGGGTGTGGACTGCATCAAAATCTTAGTATGGCCACTTTTTACACAGGAAGTAGTGTTAATGAATGACTTTGGATAAAGATATTAGGTTCCCATGTTCTAAGGCATTTTCACTGCTGATTTATCTATACAGTCTACAATACTCTGTGTACCCCTCGTCAGAGAAAAGATGAGGCAGCCATTTTTTGTAATGCAATTTGTGAATCTATGCCTTCTATAATCATCACTTTGATGTCAATGGTTATAAGAGGAATCATGGTGGAGCCAACAATGGCTTCCTAATTAGTGTAAGGAGGGAGAAATATTATTTTGTAGGGCTCCTATAATATAAAAGATAGTTCCAAGTAATTTCTATAGCTTTGGCATCAGAAATGTATTTTGATCTATTCTAAAGCTGTCAGCTGGGTAATGGTCAAAAATAAAATAATTCATAGTTAATTTAAATTGCATTATTGGTGAATTACTTTAATGCGGAATGGCCTTATTGGTGAGCAAAAAACTTGGAAGGCAATTGGATTAAACCCAACTTCAGTTAAAACATTTGGGTACAGTGGGGAGGGAGTGGTTACTACGGTCAGGTCTTTATTACTGCATGTGGTCCCATTAGGGGAAACTGCCCAACATAGAACAGGAAACAAAGAGAAAATCAAACATGTTTCCATCACCCACTAAACCAGTGGTTCTCAACTCCGGTCCTCGGGACCCACTAACAGGCCAGGTTTGCAGGATAACTGAAATACATCACAGGTGATATCATTTGCTGCTCAGTGATTGCAGTATTCTAGTTTGCATCTCCCCAAGGTAATACTTAAAATCTGGCCTGTTGGTGGGTCCCGAGGACCGGAGTTGAGAACCACTGCACTAAACAGAAGTGCTTTAATTATGGTTTGTACCCCAATAGAAATAATGCTTTTAGTTCCTCTTCAAGGGTAAATTTCTCCAATGGGGTCAAAGACAGCAATACAATCTTATTCAGGGTCTAGCTCTTCCAAACTTTTTGCAAAACTAAAAAAGGAAAATAATTCCTTTAAGCACAATCCTGCAACAATTTAAAAAAGTTTTAGTGAAAATCAATGCAAATCCATAAATGCCAGTTACTGCAGCATATCTAAATTAGATATGACATAAACATGTAAGTGGACCTGCTCGTCTTCAGTGTTTGCGATCCACTGGGGGGGTTTAGGTAAAAAAGGTCAACTTCTGTTGAACTAAAAAAAAAGCCATAAAAATCTATTAAAAGCTATAAAATGTTGTGTTCTTACTAATTAGCATAAAAAAATGGATTTTTAGTAATTTCAGTTATAAAAAAGAAAAGTGCTCGACTAAAAATTACTTGCACTGGAGTTTGCACATATTGGCTGGAATCAACAATTCTTTTCTAGAGAGCAATAATAGTCAGTCAGAACTTTCCAGGCCTTGGGGGCCATAAAGCCATCTGGAGGGTTTTCACCTTCACGTGCCAGTTTTCTCATCCGAGTTCCAGAGATGAAGTCAAATTCATTGTGCCTGGAAATGATTAAAGACATTGGTTATAGAAGGAAAATGAACTCAGGTAAAGGCTAAGTTCACCTTTGAAAAATGTGCATTTAATGATTTTACAAGATCCTACAAAGAATTTGTTGATCATAGGTGCAGTGTCAAGCTCCTCCATCTCTGTCTCATACCCCTGTACGGGCTGTCAGTTGGAGAAAGATTTAATGGATTAGAAGTGCACTCATTACACTCTTAGGCCTCATACACACGGGCGTTTGCAAAAAAAAAATAAGCAAAACGCCGGGCCTGACTTCAGGGAAAAAATTGCAGTTTTTCTCGGCGTTTTGCATTGACGTCAATGCACGTTTTTTCACGCTAGCTTTCAGCGGCGTTTTCTGACGCTATTCAAAATCAATGGTTCCCTATGGGAGCCCATTGATTTGAATAGAAGCCGCACCAGAAGTCGTCGAGACTTGTGTGCTAGGTGTCTTAAAGGGGAACCCCCACAAAAACTGCGTGGGGGTTCCCCCCCCCCCACGAGCATACCAGGCTCTTCGATCTGGCATGGATTTTAAGAGGAGCCCCCACGCCGAAAAAAAACAGCGTAGGGTCCCCCCCCCCCCCCCAAAATCCATGCCAGACCCTTATCCGAGCACGCAGCCTGGGGACAAGAGCCTCTTCCCGACAACCCTGGTTGTCGGGGTCTGCGGGCGAAGGCTTATCGGAATCTGGAAGCCCCCTTTAATAAGGGGGCCCCCAGACGCCGGGCCCCCCACCCTATGTAAAGGAGTATGGGGTACATCTTACCCCTACCCATTTACCTGGGGGGAAAAAAGTGTACCAAAAAAAAAAAAAAACCACTACACAGCTTTTTAAATATTTTATTAAATCCACTCCAGCATCTTCACCCCTCATCTTCTTTCTTCGGCTCTTTTGCAGGGTCTTGTCTTCTGAGGGGTCTTCTGTGGAGTCTCCCCGGCTAGCTTCTCCCGCCGCTGCTTTTTCTTCTTCTCCTCCTTCTGGAGATGTTGACTCGTCGCTCTCTTCCACTCGAATGCCGGGTCCGTGTTGCGCGGTTGCCTTATATTGGCATGGGGAGGGGCCACACAGATGTCATCATGAGCCCCATCCTCATGATGTCACATCCTGGGGCGGGGCATCACAGCCCCGCCCCAGGATGTGACATCATGAGGGTGGGGCTCATGATGACGTCATCGTGTGGCCCCACCCCATGCCAATATAAGGCAACCGCGCAGCACGGACCCGGCATTCGAGTGGAAGAGAGCGACGAGTCAACATCTCCAGAAGGAGGATGAGAAGAAGAAGAAGCAGCGGCGGCGGCGGGAGAGCAGAAGAAAGAAGATGACGGAGAAGAGAGGGGAGAAGATTTAATAAAATATTTTAAAAAGCTGTGTAGTGTTTTTTTTGGTACACTTTTTTTTCCCCCAGGTAAATGGGTAGGGGTAAGATGTACCCCATACTCATTTACATAGGATGGGGGGCTTCCAGTTTCCGATAAGCCCCCGCCCGCAGACCGTGACAACCAACGGCCAGGGTTGTCAGGAAGAGGCTCTTGTCCCCATCAACATGGGGACAAGGTGCTTTGGGGTGGGGTTTTTTTCAGCGTGGGGGCTCCTCTTAAAATCCATGCCAGATCGAAGAGCCTGGTATGCTCTTGGGGGGGGAACCCCACGCATATTTTTTTGCAGGGGTTCCCCTTTAAGACACCTAGCACACAAGTCACGCCGCAAGTCAGATCACCGTGATCCGACTTCTGGTGCAGCTTCTATTCAAATCAATGGGCTCCCATAGGGAACCATTGATTTTGAATAGAATGCCTGACGAGGCTTAACGCTGTGTATACAACGTTAAGCAACGTTATTGAGCGTTTTGCCGGCTCGGCGTCAAACCGCCATGACCCTGCAGCTTCAGAACGCACTGGTCCCGCGTTCTAGCTACAGCTCACTAACGCCGACGCCCTCTACTGCTCAAAAACGTCAACGTTTTAGAGGGCCATTGAATAACATGGAGAGCAGCAAAAAAACGCCCAAAAAGTGGCATTACAAAACGCCCGTGTGTATGAGGCCTAAGTCAACTGAGAACTAAAAGTCCACCTTCCACAGTGGAAGATGGGAATGGTAGTTAATTTATTCACAGATCCCAGTGAATAAAGCGGTTGTGCATGCCCACACAGCCGCATCATTCATTAACAGCAATCTTTGAATGAACGGAACTACAAGTCCAATCTTTCACTGCAGCAGCCAGCTTGTAGGTTTCAATAGACTGCTAAGGCACTGAGCGGCGCACTCCTAGTTCATTGACCCTTTCTCCAGCTTTCTAACAGAAAGCCTATACAGAGGTACGGACAACAAAGTTGCAGTAAAGCCTTGTACACATGCGCCGATTGTCGTACGACCGCACGTCCAAATTGGTTGTCCATGGTTTTTGTCTAGTGTACTGACGGTAGTCAAGTAATCGTCCAACAAAGGCAAACGTAGTGATGTGTTAGAAGCGTATAAAGAGGAAGTTCAGGTGAATTGTGAATTACAGACGCAGGTTTACACGACTGAACACTTCCTGGATTCCGAGTATGCGTGTTTGCACTTCCAACTTTTGTTGAGGCAACCTCTGTTCACACGAGCCGAAAATTGGCCAACAAAAGTTTTCTAGTCTTCTCAGACAACCTCTGTTGGCCGTTGAATCGTGTGTATTAATAGTCGTATTATCAGACAACAGGCAGTTGTAGGCCGATAATCGTACCATATCTGCGAGCCATTAGTGTTTGCAGGAGCCTGACATTGCACTTGTGATCCACTGATAGTGACTGCAATGCTTTGTAGGCTCCTGTAGGAAAAAATAATAAATGCACTTTTTTTTTTCCTGCAAAAATATATGCATTTATGTTTTCCTAAAAGGTGTACTTAGCCTTTAACACTGTTAACAGCGAGATCAATCACCTGGTGATTATTCTCACATGCCAGAAGAAGGGCAACAACACAATTCACTTTAATATTATTATACAAGATTTATAATATTATAAAAGGTATTGTTTTGCACACCAGAATCTTAGATGATAATAATGCAGAGGGTGTTAACGTGGTAGTAGTAATTTTTTTAACTTTACCTACAGTTAAGCCTTTCCTGTAGGTATCAGTGAATATCTCCTAAACGTGCGGTGTTTAGGGGATATTCACAATGGATGTAGCCGGTGACATTACCGGTGCATCCGCTCTGCTGGACCTCGAGGGCTCCCATGCACGTGCGAAGCCCACAAACCGAGAAGAGAGACTGGGGAAAGATGGAGACCCCCGTCAGTAGTGACAGCGCACCATTGGAGAGCTTCATTCTAAGCCAAGTATTTTATAATGTGCTAGTATGCGATGCATACTAGCACATTATGCCATTGCCTTGCAGGGGATTTTTTTTTTTTTTTTTTTAAATGCCGTGGTTTATTAGTGATTTAAGCAGATCTGCAGCTTTAAGTGAAATTAAATAGTGAAGGTAATAGTTTGGTTGGACCAAGCTGGTGAACTAACAGATGCAGTGACTGGAAGCACTGTATGTAGCCATAGTCTGGCAGTGGGATGGGAACTCCCCATCCCACTCCTGAAATAAAATCAAGTGAGGCTGAGTGCTGCATAGCAAATCACAGTAATACAAAGCTTCTAGGAATTCCAGTCGCAGACCACGATGTCATCCGCCCCCCTCTCTGTCTATCAAAGGCAGGAGTGCAACAAAAGTTCCAAGCCCATTGCTACACAGTGCTCTTAGCCGCTGCGTCTCTTAGTGAAGGTAATAGATCATTTGGACCAGCTTGGTCCAAACGTACTATTCAAACTTCACTAAAAGCTGGATATCAGCTTTAAGGGTAGTGTCTACTGTGATTCTGTGGTATATAAAGACAATCACTGCCCCCAGCTAAGCACTTTATACATAAGAAATAAAGCTTACTGTGTGCACTGCACAATTTCTAATCATTAAAAATATTTTACTATAACACAGATATACAGTAGAGATAAAACATGTGGTGCTGATTATATTCACACCCAGTAGTGATAGGTCTCCTTCAAAAGTAACTACAGTAAATCACGGCAACTAGCCTGTCTCCTCTTTAACAAAGTCAGATTCCGATTCACACTATGCCATTTTCAACAAGCAGCTTTTAATCTCACCAATATTTTGAGGAAGGTTTCTGGACCCTTTGTAAGATCATCTCTCACCGCACACGTTTCTGGAGAAGTTAATTCTCTTCATATTTCTACAGAGTATTCAGTTTGGCCAATGATCTAAAGCAGGAATATGCAATTAGCAGACCTCCAGCTGTTGCAGAACTACAAGTCTCATGAGGCATAGCAAGACTGACAGCCACAAGCATGACATGCAGAGGCATGATGGGACTTGTAGTTTTGCAACAGCTGAAGGTCCGCTAATTGCATATCCCTGATCTAGAGCCTGCGTTGCGTGTTAATGTGCCATGTCACACTGGTGAGACTCTCCAATGGCAGAATCTCTTTGGAGGAGTGAAAACACTCACCTGCTTGCATGTATCACTCTCATGACAGTGAATTTTACCAATGAGGGAGCAACATGCACAAAATACAGGTAGGATCTCTAGAAAATGCAGGAAGGATACATATCACTGCCAAATTTTCACTAGTGACATAATCGTTAGTGTGACCTTATGGCTGAACCTGTGAGCAGCAGTTAATGGTGTACAGTGGGCATCACTCTGTGTTCTACAAACCCCAGAAGAATCAAGCAGGGCTCCACTTAACCTGTAAGCACAGATATATTGGGCTGACATTGTGGACTTTGTTCTTGGGACACAAAATCCATTCATGTCATTCTGAACCACGCCTAGCTGCCTTGCAGGCTGCTGACCTGGAACAAGCATGCATGACTGGAGTTCATACACAGGCTGCATGCTTGTTCCAGATCAGTGACTCAATAGATAATGAAATCAAGATCACAGCCTTTGACTAGTAGAACTAATTTTTAAATTGAATATGTCCGATTTTTTTTTTTCTTACTTTTCTTTATCGTAGAATGCCATGCTTTTGGTCTTGGTGTTGTAGGCTGCCACTCTAAAGGGAATGATTTCCACAGAGGTCAAACCTGGAGCCATGCTGAGCACTTTTCCTCCATGTGTTGGCTCATACAGGTCCACTTTAGTCTCAGGATGTGGCATGCCAGCTGGGTCTCTTCCCACAATGTAAAAATTGGATCCAGCAATCATACGAGATCTGCAGTGCCACTGAACCTGTAACAAAGGGCAGATGTAAGAGGCCATGCATCTTTCTAGAATACAAAGCATACACAAGTAGTGTTACAGATCTGCAACAGGTTAATACATTTTATTTCTTCAGGTTAATACAAATATTGCCTGTTCTATATTTCTGAAAAGGGCCAGGCCCCACAAAACTGCTAGTTTTTGATACATGATGTACAGCTAAATGCCCTGCCAATTTCTTATATCGTCTCGAGTCTGTACAGCTGCTGTGACCATTATGAGGGGTTCCCACTTTTCCAGTTTTATTTTTTCCATGTATTTTAAAATGTGGAGTAGAAAGCATGAGATGCTGAACATCCTGACCTCCCAGATGGATCGGAACAAAGATTCCACTGTTGGAGTTTCTAAGAAGTATAAGAAACCAGGGGATGAGTTAACCTGGTTTCATTAAAGCGGTAGTAAACTGCTGAAAAAAAAAAAAAACACAAGACAATGGCAAAATGTGCTAGTATGCATCATGTTGTAAGACAAGACTCTGCATCCCTTGACAGCTCTATAGCTGGCATGATACTTTGATCAGGTGGCAGGCGATACAATACTTTTAGTTCTATTGTGAGTGCAGAGATCAAATTGGGGCTGTGCTCTGCAGCCTATATTATAGGTACTAATTAACATCACACAACGTTCAACTGCTATCTAGAATATGCATTAAGAATGCTTTTAAAATGTAATTTAACCCCGTCATGATTGGCTGGAAAACAAACTTTTTTTTTTAGAATATTTATATATAATTTTATTACTAAAAAAGTTGCTAAAAAAGTAAAATGCACCCGCTCTACAGAACTCTAAAAGGTAAAACAAATCTTAATGCCTGAACACAGTTTAGCAACTTAGACATGTTTGAAAAACTGTACATATCATCGCAACTACTTAGAATATCCAGGTGAATTACATCATGGGAACGGAGAGCTGCTAGAGCGCTTTACCGCACCGGGAGCTGTGCATGCCTGGCTGCGGGAGGGTGCAGAGTGGTGTGCACGATTCAGCGCATCACATGGCTCCCTTTTTCGGTACAAACTTTATTTGAAGTGTACAAAAGGTATACTTCATTCATAGAAATGTGCTGCTGTACCTTACCATGCGATTCAGCGCAGTATGTCTGCGTTTTATCACAGCCACAGGCTGCATTGCAGTGTGAATGGGAGAGAGAGGAAACAATTGTTTTGTGTGTGTCCTTGTGACGACAGACATTTTACATTACTTTGCGAATTAGTCTGTGGAAAAATTGTCTTCTTCCACAAAACTGGAGCCTGGTACCAAAAAAGGTTATACTTTGTTATTGCCAGGACATATCTGGCTTTCATTTGGTGGTAAATGGTGAAGATCTCCAGGATTTTTTCACCATCAAAGGAAAACTGCAACAATATAGTAAAAAAAAAATATTCTTTAAAATTTAGCAGATTTTAAATATATACTACACTATGGAAGTTATATCTGGCTCCGTTTCATGAGCATCTAATATCCCTTACAGCCACACTCTATAATCATGCACCCTGGACCGTGAATATTTGGTCAGTGGATCCATTTAAAAGGACCGCTTCCATGAGAGAGCTGTGGCTACTTACAATTTTAGGCAGCCACATGTTCTGGTGAGTGTGGAGTGTTGGTGGTGGTTTTTGCACAGTGTAATATACACATGGATATATGGAGTATTGATTGGTCTATTATTTGTGTATCATATTATCACATTTCATTTTTTTTCCCCTGAGAATTTAGTTCTATATAATATATTTTATTTTGCACTGAAGTCTTTTCACTGATTAATGGTATATATTTTTAGATGTTAAAATATGTTTAGAGTTGCACCCATATATATTTACACCAGAGAATAATATTCCCCTCGGTGTAGCTGCTCCCTTTGTCCACTAAGCACTGACTCAACATTTTTATTGGGGTTTCATATATCAAATGGATTTATTTTATCTGCGAATATTTGTAAAATATATTACGTGGCCCTTGTACTGAAAAGTATGAAGACTGCTGGTATAAGGTCATCAAGACTGAAGCAGGGTCAATCCTGCATTGGATGTGAGGCTGCCACAAGAGTCCAATGCCAGAGCATAGAGCAGCGGTAAGTAAAATTGCTTTTACCATCTCCAAACTGCGGCCAGAGGACCAGATGTGGCCCTTTGGGCACTATTCCTCCTACTGACAGCAGCAATGGGGCATTAGGACTTCCACGGATATCAATGATGGGAACCTATTCCTCCTACTACTACAAATGATGGGGCACTTACTCCCTTCTACTGACCACCAACCCTGAGGCCATATTTATTCTCACTGATGGCTGGGCTCCGGATGATTTCTACCCCCGTTGGCCACAATCCGGCCCTCTTAAAGTCTGAAGGATAGTTGACTGGTCCTTTGTTTGAAAAGTCCCCTGCCCTACACTAAATAATAAACCTGCAAGGAAGAATTTTCAGGTTTCATAATTATGCACAATAAAAGATAGAAAAGGTTTTTACCTCAGTGGGTCCTGCATACAGCATTGGAGATGGAAAAATAGCAACAATGGTTGTCTTTGGGTCCAGAACACCTTCTTCCAGTACAGCTGCATGCTGTTTCATGCGCCAGTCCAGTGGAACATCATCATCCTTGGTCCACCCTCCCAGAGGGTGTAAGAGAAGCACAGGGTTGTTATAGCCCCTAGCCAGCAGATGGCGCTTGGTGTCTTGCATCAGCAATGCATGTCCATTATGAACAGGGTTACGCAGCTGGAAAGCAAACACTGCATCTAGAAAAAAGGAAGAGGGAAAGAAAATTGTAATTTCATCTATTCAATAAGTTCCTATATGTGCAATGAATTATGTTATTCAAAGTAATTATCAGCATGGCAGGTCAAAAGACCATCAGACATTATCAATAAAGTATCAAATAGGCTACTAATCAATATCTTGTTATGAATCCTTGCACTGTTCACTAAATGATCCCAATGTCTGCAACCAGTACTGCAAATTTGCCTCAGTGGTACATGAGGACACGATGATCAGAGCGCCAAAGCAAAGCAATGTTACAGATTAGTTTATCATTGAACAAACAGAGCTGCAGCACTAAACCCTCCCAGTAAGATTTCCTTAGTAGACAGTCCTCCTCACATCCCTGTGTAAGAAAGGTAATTCCGGGCCATTCTGTGCTTGGACATAATGGACAAGGGTAAATCATATTTTTTAATGGCTGTAAAACCAGCTAATCATTAAACAGAATACACACTGTAGTAACTTCAGTTCAACATTTAAATGGCTTGGCCCTTGTGTGCACACTATGTCAGAATGCTAGCAATGGTGGAGAGCGCTGATCAGAGAGTTCTAACATGGAGCGCCGCCCCCCCCCCCAGTCAGAACACAATAGCTCAGCATGGGAGATTGCTCTACTAACATCGGATAGTTAGTACAGGGGCTCCGACCAGACCTGACAATTTTTTTTTTTCATTTAACCCTCTGGTTTGAACGAAAAAAAAAACTCAGTGTGTACCAGGCTTAACTGCATATACAGACTGATTTCACTGTTGTAGGTTTAGTGACACTTTAGGAAAGTGTTCAAGCCATGGAATCAGTGGCATAGCCAGGGCATTATTATTAGGATATCAGTATGGACATTCGATACAGCTTCTGTAATAGTATGTTTTTTTTTGTTTTGTTTTTTAAAGCAGAATGTTGAAATCAACTGTCATTACGGAGTTGTTTGAAGGTGCAAAACTCTGGGGCTATCATTCTTATCTTTGCTTCTCAATTATCACTCATTAACCTTGAACAAGTATGAAGACACTTGATATTACTATACTTGATCCAGCATCAGTGACATAAGGGTGACTGCCCCAGAACATGCACCTTAAGGCAATTTTCACACTGGGGCGGGAGCGGTATGGCGCTGCTATGCAGTCGGCAGCGCTTTTAACCCCCCACAAGGGGTTAAAAGTGTTGGCGCTCCGTGCGTCTTTTTTTTTTTTTGGTTGAACTAGATGGACTTGTCTTTTTTCAACCTGACTAACTATGGAAGCACTGTAAGCACTGTCCATTGATTTCAATGGCAGGGGTGGTGGAGGAGTGGTGTATAACTAAATAAAAACAAGTAGCGGCACTTATCACATAAATAGTGTTAAAACACGTGTACAAACACTGATAAAAGATATATCATATCATCATAAATTTGCAATATTGAGGCAAAAATAGCAAAAATCAGTCCAAGATTGATATGAGTGCACACTTAAACAGCAGTCATATGCAGCATAGAAAAAATGTCTCTCCAGAGTAAAGGATTAAGACCCAGTGTGGAAAAGCTATAAGTATTCCGCATACAAGTGTCCAAATCCACCACCACTGATCAAAAGCCGCTTACCAGAGCTATTTGTTCCAAATTAATGGAATAGCCAAAAAATGCCTGCAGGGACGTATTGACTCCCTTATGAGCTCAGATGTCACTCCTGTACACTCCTCGGCACACAGCGTGGGAGCTCCTGAAAACGGTTCAGTGTGAAAGTGGCCTTAAGGTCTAGTGAGAAACAATAGTGCCAAATGTCCATCCCGAAAGATTTCTATTAAAGAAAACCTGTGCCTTTCCTATGAAGGGCAAAGCAAAAGGTTAAATTTCCAGGCAGCCAATGCTTTTGCTCCATTCAATAAGAAAGACATGAGCGGAGCTCCACCCAAAAGGGTAGGTTCCGCTTTAAGGTCCCCCCCCCCTCCTCTTCCCCAAAATGCACTGTTTTTTGGAGGGGTACCTGGTTCTGTCAGGTACCCACTCCCACTTGTGCTCGGCTCGCCTAGGCCAGTAGTTCTCAACTCCTGTCCCCAGGACCCACTAACAGGCCAGATTTTAAGTATTACCTTGGGGAAATGCAGACTAGAATACTGCAATCACTGAGCAGCAAATTATATCACCTGTGATGTATTTCAATTATCTTGAGTTGAGAACCATTGGCCCAGACGATCCAATGGAAGTTCTCCTCTCCCCCTCATCTGGGACACATCACAGGTCCCAGAAGACTGCGGAACCATTCACAATGCAGAGTGGGCACCCCGCCTGTGAAGCCACAAGCTGGCTTCCAACTGTTACAGCCGGGGGCTAACAGTTGAGATGCTGGGGACAGAAGACCAAAGGAAAGAAGAGATGCTCAGATGAGCACATCGCTGGGACCAGTGATTGTCTGTTTATTAAAAGTCAGCATCTACAAAAAGTAGCTGGTGACTTTTAATAAAACACAAAAATGACTGAAGCTCCTCTTAAAGTCAATCTCGAGCTGGAGCTACACTTGGCTGTCTCCCAACCTACATTTGACCATTGCTGGGCCAAGCACCAGTGTTATCGCATTCTCCTCTATAACCAAAATCATTTCATCAAAAGTTATAGCACAATAAGAGGAAGCATGTGACATTTTTACAAATTGTGTTGTAGTAAGCAAACAGCAACATGCATCTCAAATGCTGCCTCTGCTGCTCTGAGGGCCAGGGCTACCAATATTGCTTCCACCACTAGAATAAACAGAATGACCAACACTGCAGCCCACTGGTGTAATGTCATAGAATGGTTATTAGGAAATAATAATATTAACAATATCTTGTTTTACCTGCATTCATTTCTTTAGCTTTTTGTCTCAGTTCAAGAGGAGTTAGGCGGTATTGGTCCAAACCATCTTCCCACCGGATTCTTTCCAGGACCTCCAGATCTCCACCAACCAACCAATCACCACTTTCCATTACAATCTTAAATGTAAAAAAACAAAAACACAATATATTTTTGTTATAGGCTGACATATGCTTGCACAAAATACAGTTTAAAACACAAAATATTAAAAGTGATTGTAAAGGTATATATACATATTTTTAAATAACAAACCTATCATAGTTACCTGTTCTGTGCCGTGTTTTTTCATAAAGTGACCCCAAACCTCCTCTTCTGGGGGTCCCCTGTTGGCACGCTCAGCTCCTCCTCCCTGCCAAGCAGGGGAGGGCTGGGCCAGGGGGCAGGGTGGCAATTGCCCCCCAGGCCACCCTAACTTACATTCAAAATGGTTGACGGCCGCTGCCGCTTACACTTTTTTCTTCTTGGGGAGGAAGGAAGTAGGGGCCAGGCAAAGGGGGGGCACTGGCTCTGGCGAGGCTGCATTGGTGGGCACTGGTGAGGCTGCATTGGTGGGTGGTGAGCCTGCATTGATGGGCACTGGTGAGGCTGCATTGGTGGGTGATGAGGCTACATTGATGCATTATTCTTGTTAAAGCTACTTTGTTGCTATTAACATTAAATTATGTTACCACATTGTATTATATTTGTCTTGCTTCATATCCTCAATATCCATTATAAAACCAGGTGGGCATGGATGGTGAGCTGATTCGGTGGTTCAATGGGCCACTTGACTGGACTTGCCCCCCAGGCCTAAGGCTGCCAGCCCCCCAGGCCTAAGGCTGCCAGCCCTCCCCTGCTGCCAAGCTGCATGCTATGGGGGCAATCGTGCAGGCTCAATCCTGAGCAGGGCTGTGTGTGCTTATTGATCGGTACAGTCCATCCTGTCTATGACCTCTACATTGATGTGCTGTATCTAGCGCACCATTACCAAGCTCAAAGTTTTAACTGCCTCAACATCACCACTTTTTTTTAATTTACAAAAAACGCAGCAAAAAGTAAGATCACCTTGAAGTGTCTACTTTCCAAGAAGGGGTAATTTAGGGTGTATTCAAACTGCCCTGGTATTTTTATTTGATATGTTTTATAGCACACAAACAAACTAAAGAAAGCACTGTCCCAAAAAAAAAATGATATAAAATTTAATTTTGTACAATGTCGCATGGCCGAGTAAGTGCCTGTCAAACTATCATAGCACCGAACAATAACCTGGTAATGTAGGGGTTGCTATACATGGATACTCAAGTGGTTAGGAAGACTAGAATGTGAAAGGTATACAGCATATATTCAGTTTAGACCGACACAAAACCCAGTGTGTCTCTATAAACTATTATACACAGTGCATAACTACAGTCACCTGTATGGATGGACAGTAATATTGATTTTTTTATTTTTTTTTTTATACTTGGTTCACAGTAATTTTCCAATATCTGAAGCCATACCAGAGTGTTCAGGTTAGAAAGCAACAATGCTGTGTGATAAGCTGTCCTTTGTGTGGGAAGTGGATACACAAGCTGGACGCACTGCTGTGACCCTTGTGCATTATTACCCAATAGGTGTTACACAATGCTTCCATGCACACAGTACAACCACTCCTAGATTTGCTGCCTTTAATAATTGCCTGCATCTGATTTACTGCTGATGCTTTAGAACAATTCTGCATAATAAGGTACCTTTAGTAAATAAAACTTTATCTCTCAATCATACATTCAAATGGAATTTGGAAAGCCAAAAAGTGAGCACAACCAAATTTGTTTTAAATCAGTCTAACACTAGGATGCTCCCCTGTATCAGTGAGCAGCAGCAATTGCTGGGACATGGGAGCCTATGAGTGACATCACAGCTCCCAGAAATCCCAGCTGTTGTTGAGGGCTCCCCCCTCTCCCCTACAACCACCATTCATTGACACTAAATCAAGTGACCAAACCAGAGCAGACTTAAAGTGGTTGTAAAGGCAGAAGGTTTTTTTTTTTATCTCGATGCATTTTATGCATTGAGATAAAAAACCTGTGTGTAGCCTCCCCAGCACCCCACTAATTACTTAGTTGAGACGCATGTCTCTCCAGCAATGTCCACGAGTGTCTTAGCCATCCAGGACTCTCCTCCTGATTGGCTGAGACACAGCAGTGGCGCCATTGGCTCCTGTGGCTGTCAATCAAAGACAGCCAATCAGGGGAGAGAGGGGGCAGGGCCGGGTAGGGGCTCCATGTCTGAATGGATGCAGGGAGCTGTGACTTGGGTGCCCCCATAGAAAGCTGCTTGCTGTGGGGGCACTCGATTGGAGGGAGGGGCCAGGAGAGCAGAAGAGGGACCCGAGAAGAGGAGGATCCGGGCTGCTGTGTGCAAAACCAACTGAGCTGCACAGAGGATGTAAGTATAGCACGTTTGTTATTTAAAAAAAAAAGATTTTACAATCACTTTAATCGCTTGAGATCCGCGCTATAGACAAAAGATGTCTACATCGCGGATCTCAATCTCCGGGTGGTCGTCCATGGACGTCCGCCCCTTTGCACGCCCCCGGCGTGCACTGACAGGCGGCGCGCGCGCGGCCGCCGCACACTGCGTGGGCTTACCCGCGGGTCGGGCGGACTCAATGTCCGCTCCTGACCCACGATCGCCTGCGGAGCTACAGAACGGGGAACCGCCAATGTAAACACGGCAGTTCCCCGTTCTGTGAGAGGGGGACAAGCCCTGTCCCTGGGATCAGTTAGATCTGTTATGTCCCTGCCAACCCATCCCCCCCCCCCACAGTTAGAACACACCCAGGGAACACTGTTAACCCCTTCACTGCCCCCTGCAAGTTAACCACTTCACTGCCAATGACATTTATACAGTAATCAGTGGACATTTAAATTTCTGATCGCTGTATAAATGTCATTGGTCCCAAAAAAAGTGTCAAAAATGTCCGACATGTCCGCCCCAATATCAAAGTCCCGATAAAAATCGCAGATTGCCGCCATTACTAGTAAAAAAAAAATAATAATAATAAAAACGCCATAAATCAATTCCCATAGTTTGTAGATGCGATAACTTTTGCGCAAACCAATCAAACGCTGATTGCGATTTTTTTTTTACCAAAAATATGTAGAAGAATATAAAATCGGCCAAACCCAATAAATAATTTTTTTTTTTATATTTTATTTTTGGATATTTATTAGAGCAAAAAGTAAAAAATATTGTTCTTTTTTCAAAATTGTCGCTCTTTATTTGTTTATAGCGCAAAAAATAAAAGCTGCAGAGGTGATCAAATACCACCAAATGAAAGCTCCATTTGTGGGGAAAAAAGGACATCAATTTTGTTTGGGTACAACGTCGCACGACCGCGCAATTGTCATTCAAAATGCGACAGCGCTGAAACCTGAAAATTGGTCCGGGCAGGAGGGGGGTTTAAGTGCCCAGTAAGGAAGTGGTTAAAGTTAGGCAGATATACACATCTTTTTTTAGCCAGGGTAGGCAGGATAGGCAGGATAGGCAGCGCATAGTTAGTGTTTCTGCATAGAAAAATGCAGGGACCTGCACATAGTGTGAATGGGGCCTAAATGTGAGCTTTGAAAACCCGAGTACTGAAATATAGAACATAGCTGCCTAGTGTTGGCTATGATCACAAAGTGTGGTGGGTTGTTCCATAAACTCAAAAATCTAAAAGGGGAGATCTACTGGATTTTTCACTGCAATAAGATGATGGGACTGTTTGTTGGACATTTTTACACTGTGTTGTAGTATTTTATGTAGATTTACAGCAAAATGCATTTTTACACATATACACCAATCAGCCATAACTTTATGACAGGATAGATCAACATGAATTATCTTGTTGTACAACTGATATTATCTCTCTAATAATGAGTACAGCAGCTTAGGTTACAGATATTAATAGGAGCGTAACATCTCTTGTGCTTAAATGAACAATGCAGTGAAAGTCCATGTCAATGTTTAATGCACTAACAATCAATCATACAGCCATCCACCTGTGAGTTTACCTTTTCCACCCTTCTCATGTTGTTTAGTCAGGTGAGTAACATGAATAATCACTACGGCAGAATCCTGAGCGCTTCCCTGCCTGTTCAGTGATCTATAAATGAGAACTGCCTGCTGGTCCTCCTTGTGCTCTCCCTTCTGTAATCCTGGCTTCATGAACCACCAGTGCTTGAAACATAAAAGGCCCCTTTCACACTGGCAGAGTCCGCTAGCAGGTCCGCCTTTTCAGTGGGGGATCTCTCCGCTGATCCCCACTGAGCAGGCAGATGACAAGTCCGTCTCCGCTGATGTAGAGCGGACAGGGAAACAGCCTGTTTTCCTCTATGGACAGTCAGATGTAAACGGACCGCCTGTCCGTTTACATCTGACTGTCATCCAATCCGCCAGACAGATAGGAAACAGATTCCACATATGTCTGTTTTTAGCAGATAGGATCGGATGTTGGCTGGTGTCAATGAACACGTATACGCCGACATCTGCCGCTCCATAGAGAGCAATGGATGGTCCGATCGGGCCCACCTGAAAAACTAACAGGCGGACCCGATCAGTCTGTAATAAATTTAAGGAGGACTAAAGGTCCATAAATAAATCTTTATAAATGATCGATTGATCCTCTTTGAACAGCTTTATTAAAGTGTATTTGGTAAAAATAGAACATGAAAAATTGCAAAAACCTCGGACATAACAAAAAGTTAAAACGACAATATTGTCAAAACCAGACAAGAAAGCAGCTGCAGACACCCACACAAATCACACATCCACCACACACTCATCCAATCCCATGGTTGGATCAAAGAGGCACTAGTGCAAGTGACTGCAGATAGAGTATAATGTGGTTTTACCACAGTTGGCCAGTCTGACTTCCAACGGTAGTACAGGGCCAGACATGGTGTGGAGTATATGAGCTATGGATAGATGGCTGGCTCCACTGAAACAGAGTCATTCAGTGGTGCATTTGCATAGTACAGCCATAGGTACAAGTAAAGGCTGAATGCAGTCTGCGCACCAATATACTGAACGGTATCCAAACAGCTAACCTGGCTGTCTAAAGCTAGACTGTAAGCGTGTAGACAGGTGCAGATAGGAGCGGTGTGCGTGCAGTATCTTAGGAGGCCGGCTACATGTGGGTGCCTCTGTGTCCTATGGACAGTATACACAAAGTAAGTCAGTGCGATCTCACCAATCCCCAGCCATGCTGAAGGCTCCTAATGCCTCATGGACACAATCAACATGGAGGTAGTCCACCAGAGCCATCCATCCATCCCTCTTATACTACACATCACGTCTGGCCCTGTACTACCACTGAAGACTATCCAACTGTGGTTAAACCACAATATATGATGCCCCGACGGAGTTCCCACTGAAACAAAACCTGTAGGAATTACTAAGGGTATCTGCCTCCCCATCCATCCTTCCCACCACGCTGCACCAGTTCCCATGCCCGCATTGTATCACCAGCCAGCCAGCTCTGTGCTCCGCTGTATTCTGCTATCCAGCTATACACCACCATCTAACAGCCTTGAGGAGCGGTGATGTCCCGCACCTGCACCTGTGGATTGGCTGCACTCCATGTAGTCATGGTCTCCTCGGCTTGGACTACCCACACAACTGAACTGTGTTACAAGGGTCCACCTCTGGAGCTGCAAATTCAGCGTGAGAGCCGCCACCTGACTTGCTGGATTAAGATTACAGTTCAGTGACAGTGCCCAGACACCATCCCTGGAATCACCAGCAACCTGCTGACTGGAGGCACTGTACCCTAGGAGGGGCGAGGAATGGAGCGCTCATCTTACATATGTTGAGATTGCCAGCAATCTCCCTGTCTATGCGCCCAGCTTACTAGTGGGTATCACGGCTACCTCTCCAGGGACTTGATGCTTACATCTGTACAACCGTGATTACCTCTGCACACACTATTTAGGGAATTGGAGGACTGAGTGAGAGGAGGAGTGTCCCCCCCCCCCACGTCCATCAGCACCCCAACTTTGTGTAGCAGCCAAGATCATCCTCTGGTTGTTTAATCATGCATGCATGCCTACAGTGAGTACATCTGTGATGCATTTGTTGGGTTTTGGGAAGCATATGGATTGCCATGGACTTCCACTATCATTCTTTGGGCACACATTTGTCCCCATTCCAGCCTTGAGCTTTGTTTGGGGATGTGAACTCCAGGGAATATGGTCTGTTTCATCTTAAGTAGCGGTGGTGGGACAGGGAGTGGATACAGGGGGGGCAGTGAGGGTCATCTCAGCTCCCTGGGACCATCCCTCCATCATCCCTCACCTAGCAGATATGGTGTAGAGGGTTGTGTATAGCCAGGGCCATTGGGAACACCGGGACAGCTAGCTACCTCTGGGGGGTCTTTAGAGGGATTTAGGGGTGTTGGGTGGATGTTTCTATTAGTGTCACGTGATTTTTTTACGTTTCAGTAAACGTAGTTGACTTATATGGCTGATGCTAACTCATTTTTAGGTGAGGGACAGGGTGGTGGCGATG
>BLSH010426445.1:704157-717294 GCA_018402905.1 Glandirana rugosa
CCCCCGCCCATCTACAATTTAGTGACCCGTATAATATTTAAACTAAATAATTTCATCAATATTTCGGAATTTCGCCTCAAAGTAGGTATTCACCTTGAAAGAGAATAGACTAAGGAGAGGGGGAGACCACGGTGTAAAATGTCGGCACCGCAGCTGATGATTCCATTGGCTGTCGGGTGCTGCCGCCACCATTGCCGGTAAGGGAACCCAGCAGTGAAGCCTTGCGGCTTTACAGCCAGGTCCCTACAACGCATGTGCGAAGCGTGCTGCGTTCTCTTACGGGGGAAGGAGGAGGAGAAGACCGGACTTCTGACATACCTCGCCGCGGCAAGGTCCAACTGAAGTGGGGACAGGGTACTTAACAGTACCCGCTCCCCCCTCCCCCCAAAAGGTGCCAAATGTGGCACCAGAGGGGGAGAGGAATCAGATAAGAGAAAGTTCCACTTATGGATGAAACTCCGCTTTAAGGCTTTATAACTACTTTAATAAATCAAATTTATAATATGCCCAGTGATTTAACATCTACCCGCCCCCTCTACCTACCCTGCCACCCAGACACAGCCCAAGTGTCCTTATAATGCTAAATAAATGTTTGGATGTACTTGGCTACATACCATAATGTATATATCTAGGCAAAAGCCTTTTTTTAGTTTTGGATAGAACTGGGAAGGGTTGCACCCTCGGTCAAGTTTGTATTGCTGTCTGTGTCCCCATTGAGAAGCAACTGAGCCCTTTATGTGTAGTGGTGACACGGAGAAATTAAGCGAGGGCAAATCCAAAATTCTAGAGTTGTCCCCAGAACCAGAGAAGAGAGGAAATATTCAAATGCAGGTGCCTGTTGGGGGGGCAACTGTATAAGAGGGGAATTCCCATAATTTGAGTGAGTTCTTACAACTTCCTGTTTTGTCTCAATGACAGGAGGGGAAGGGTAATTTCCCTATAGGTAAACAGACAACAGAAAATAACCTGGCAAGGGTTTTAACTCCCTACTTTATCAATCACATTTTCATGTATAGATACACTTATTAACTTCTTCAGTAGTTTGTTAAAAGCTAGGTTAGTAAGGAACAGACCCCCCTGGATGCAACCATTTCCAAATACACGTGCTGCATAAAGCTGACCCTGCATTTATAGATTTCTTTTGTTCATCCTGCTAGCTGTACAAATCTAAGATTCCTCCATCCACACAAACAGCATGGATGGATGAATTCCCATGTCAGACTATTGTATTCCAACAGCCACGGGCGCCGGTTGTCAGAATCCCCTAACAGTGCCTGCAGCAGATATTGGCCTGACACCTCGATTTGGTAGGCCACCCACTGTAAAAATTTTGGACGATTCCTCTAAATAGACTTAAATTCAGTCAGTGTATGGCCAGCTTAAGCTTCCAGAGAAGTGCCCAGGGAGCAGCACAGGAGTTAGGCACTTTACCAAAGAGATTTTGCTTTGTGACAGATTCCCTTTAATACACAGACTAGCAGGGAGCTGCTGAAAATGTGTTACCTTAGTGATCTGAACTGAAGGCAAGTTCTCAGCTTCTTCCCGGGCTTCGTTCAGTCTGTTCTCAGGCACAAATAATTCATGGACGTCCTTAGTGGCCGATGATGGGACAATAGCCTGTACAGAACAGAAGTATTGTGTATGATGGTTGTGCACTCATTCAGTGCAATAAGATTTCATACATAGATAATGCAGTATCTTTCAACCTAACACCCTCCTAGAGGGTAATGTGGAGTTCAGGAAGTTCACTGAAGATGATGAACACAGAATGCCAGCCTATCAGTTGAAACTTTGCCTGCTGCCTTTCAGCTGGATCTTACCTTTTCTTGCAAAAGCTCCACAATATGCTGGATACATTCATTTACAGAGTTCAGGTTGGTCTTCAGCACCAGTTCTGGGGCTTCTGGTTTCTCATATTCAGCATCGATTCCAGTGAATCCTACCATTAAAAAAAGAAAGGTTAGATGTTGGTTTTGAGAAGATGGCATTGTACAGAAGACAGCAACAGACATTCACAGCAAAATGATAAACATCTATTTACTTATAATATACGGGCAATTGCATTTTGTATCATTATCCCTATTTATAACACAATGCTGAGAATCTTCTAAAAAACCCATAGAAATACAGAGCTGTAATACCCAAAAAAAAATTGACACCCTTTTTTCCCACAAATAGAGCTTTCTTTTGGTGGTATTTGATCACCTCTGCGGTTTTTATTTTTTGAGCTATAAATAAAAAAAAGGAGCGACAATTTTGAAAAGAAAAAAAACAGTATTTTTTACTTTTTGCTATAATACGTATCCAAAAAAAATATATAGAAAAACAAATGTATTCATCAGTTTAGGCCAATATATATTCTTCTACATATCTGTAGTAAAATAAAAATAAAAAAATCGCAATAGGTGTATATTGATTGGTTTGCGCAATTGTTGCCGCGTTTACAAAACATGAGAATTTATGGCGTTTTTACAATTTTTTTTTTAACTAGTAATGGCAGCGATCTTTATCGGGACTGCGATATTGCGGCAGACATGTCGGACATTTTTGACACTTTTTTGGGACCACTGACATTTATACAGCGATCAGATCTAAAAATAGCCACTGATTACTGTATAAATGTCACTGGCAGGGAAGGGGTTTACCTGCAGGGGGCAATCAAGGGGTTAACTGTGTTCCCTAAGCGTGTTCTAACTGTGTGGGGGCTGGGCTGGTAGGGGCATGACAGATCTAACTGATCCTGATCACAGGGATCAGTAGATCACTGTCATGCCGCCTAACAGAGCGGGGAACCGCCAGGTTTACATCGGCAGTTCCCCACTTTTCTTCTATAGCAGGCGATCGAGGGTCGTTGGCGGACATAGAGTCTGCCCGACCCACAGCCTTACTCAGGGAGCATGCGGCAGGCACGAGAGCGCGCCGGCGGCACGTGTGCTCACCCCCTAGCTGCATGTGCACCAGTGGCCGTTTATAAACAGTGATTCGCGCTATCGAGCCACATTGCTGCAGTAAATGTATGCGAGTTGGTCAGGAACCGGTTAATTTACATTGTCCCTTCTCTTTCTGTATGTGGATGATGGCACTGTAATTAATTTAATTAAAAAATGAAAATTCACGTACCTTTTTCCTAATCGATTACAGCTGTCATATGGTTTGTGGTGGCTGGTGCTCAATATTTTTTTGGGAGGTGGGAGATGGACGGGAAGGCGGCAGCCCCCCCCATCGGGACCCCTTGAGTCCCTGGCCCTCCTTGGCCAATCCTCGACCCCTTGACTTCTAAGACTCCCTGACCAATCGGGTCTTAGGACCCACTTCCTGATTGGCTGGAAGGAGAATCAGGAAGACAATAGCGAATATTAATTCGCTATTATCACACAATTTGGTGGGATCAGGGAGCAGTGCCCTTTTTAGAAGCCAATTAGAGCCTCAGGCTCTAAACATATGCTACAAAAAAAAAAACCCATTGAAATCCATGCGTCCGGTGCCCTGCATGTAGATTATGGCCCGGGCGCATTGATTAGGGGGGCGCCGCCCCTGCGCACCTCATGGACGGGCCGCCACTGCACATGGTCCAGCTCTTTCCCAGCCTGTCTGCAGGGAAACATAAGCAGGAGGAGCTTCTAGTCCTCTGCTGCTGGTCACATGTTCAAAACAAACAAAAAAAAAAAAAAAACAGCCTTTGTTTGGGATACAGAAAATAAATTACTAATATCAATAAACTGTGGCTAAATCAAAAAACACTACAGTCTAAAAATAAAGACTGTAGTGACTGATATCAGCGCTCCCGGGTGGTCAGACACACCTATAAAAATGTAATTAAAATGTAAGCCTATTATATAATAGATCCAAACCACATTTAGAACAACAACAAACAAAATAATACCAATCTATAGACCGGAACAACGATTATAAATTGTCTTGAAAATGATAAAAATCTTAAAGAGCAGACAGACTAGCAGCCACTATTAATAAATAAAATAAGTCGTTTATAAGTCTTTGTGAAAAAGAGGCACTGCTTAATAAAACATGAGTCCATGTAAATAACAGTCCATGTATACAGGAAAGTGCATCTATGAATAAGATGATTTTATCCGTGTTGTCCACCGTCACCACACCTCGTGAAAAACAGCAGGGGTTCCCCCCTATGTGGAAAGACTCACAAGCTGGTGGCCAATCATAGGCCCAGCTATCAACTATAGCATAGGTGCTAGCGTCCACCACTCTACCACGTACCAAATAAAAGAGTGGTGGACGCTAGCACCTATGCTATAGTTGATAGCTGGGCATATATTTGGCCACCAGCTTGTGAGTCTTTCCACATAGGGGGGGGAACCACAATATCATTAAACTGTTTTAAATTGTCATACAAATATATATATGAAATCAAATATTTATTGTTTTTTGGCAATAACTTGGTGTGGGCGGATTTCTGCAAGTCATAGGCTATGTTACACCATTCTACCCCGTGTCTTAGAATAAGAGGGAGATGAAGCCACCATAAATCTACGTGTAATATTACACCCCCGTTGTGTTTAGCTGGTTAGTGGGCATAGAGGTAGAGGGAGGGAGTGGGCTGTCATGTGGGTTTCCGGACGCCCCCGATTGGGGTGCATTTATGGGAGGCACAGGGAGGGGACAGACAGGATATTTCACCCAGTTGAACTTCAGGGAGCCCTACATTTACCTCAATGGCAGCTTAAATTGGTGAGTAGATCCAACTTGGATTGGATGTGTGCATTGCTGGAGACCTAACCTATAAGTTCAAATCTCTTTACTTGGAGACACTCATTGCATGTTTTTTTATATGCCATTTACAGATTCTCATGATGGCAGGAGACTATATCTATATCATTCCGCTATGGGGTTATCCTAAGGTGCTATGGATCTATACATTAAAGCCTGCTCGTATCTACATTTACTCTGTTTGGATACTTTGTTATATGGCAATCTCTAGGTGAGTGTCTGAGGTATCCTGATTAGTATACTAGCAATGCAAACTCTGGGCTTATGCGTCTCTATTGTCCTTGAGGAACTCGCCCATCTATATCCCTTTTTTTATTTTATTATTTAACATATAGACCTAATGATCCAAGGACTATATACTAGGAAATTCTACTTGAATATACTTCAGGGATGCACATGTGATCAGCTATGACACCAGCCATTTGATGACTTAACAATTCAATTGAAATCAAACATAAGCACACAGTAACTGCGAAAGCTTTGAATGTGACGGTTTTGGAAAACCATTAAATTGGCGGGTTTAGTTCTCCTTTAAAAGCATAGATGAGCAGGAATAGAGGAGTTGCATTAAAGCAGAACTAAATCCTCTTATCCTTTACAGCCTGGGAAGCTGCCATCTTTGCCTCTATTTGATCTGTACTCAGATAGCAAGCAAGTGTGCTGCAAGTCTGAAAATGAATTGCTAAGCTACTGCTAAATTTGCCAGGCTTCACAAGTCTGTTGCAAAATTGCAGAAAGTCTACATTGCATGACTCCAGATCAACTTTCTTTGCAAACATTCTGCAAGTTCTGTTGTGTTATAGTCATCCCACCACGGGGTCACTGTGGCTGAATTTTCATGCTGTAGACTTGCAGAGCTCTTGCTGTAGACTCACCACTGCAACTTTGCTCTTGCTAGAGACTTGCCATGTAAATTTGCTACAAATAGGAAAAGTGTCAACTTGAACGTGTGCTTCAAGTGCTCTGCAAGTCTACAACTTGCCAGTGAAAATGTGCAGCAAGTTAACAGATTTACAATTCAACACTGCCACAAATTTGTAGCAAGTTATCCTTGCGATCTGGGTAGTTGCCATGATCCTGCACATGTGATAAGTTATGACACAAGCCATTTGATGGCTTGACAGTTCAGTTAAGAACAAAGCACCTGTGACAGTTATTCATGGCATGCTTTGAATATAACTGTGTTGGGAACAGTTAAATCAATGGGGTTGGTTCCACTTTAAAGGTAGAAACCAATATAACAAAAATGTTAAATATAAGTAGATGAATACACAATAAAACATTTCTTTTCTAACCCACCTTTGATCTCTCCGGCTCTGGCTTTCTTGTATAAACCCTTCACATCTCTGCTTTCACAGATATCTAAAGGAGCATCCACAAAGATCTCGAAAAATGGCAACCCAGCAGCGTCATGTACTTTGCGAGCTTCCATCCGATCCTATAAAAGCCAAAAGAACCCAGAGTTCTTAGACTTATAAGAATGGACCCCAAGAAACATCAACCATTTTTCTGAAAGGAACACTGAAGACATGAAAAGTCCAAAATTCACTATTGGCATTTAAGTGTTTAGAACCTCCAATACTGGGGCCCTAGGTTTAATTAGCTTATCTTGAATGATGAGAACGATTCGTTAAAAAAAAAAAAAAAAAAGTATACAAGAGGTTATTGATCTTTCTTCTTTTTGGAGGCTAGCACTGCCTACAGTGCATCCGGAAAGTATTCACAGTGCTTAATTTTTTCCACATTTTTTTTATGTTACAGCCTTATTCCAAAATAGATTAAATTCACCCCACAACGACAGCGTGAAAGACATTTGTTTTAAATCTTTGCAAAGTTATTGAAAATGCAAAACGAAAAAAAATCACATGTACATAATTATTCACAGCCTTTGCTCAGTACTTTGTTTAACCACTTCAGCCCCGGAAGGATTTCCCACTTTAGGACCAGAGCACTTTTTGCGATTCGGCATTGCGTCGCTTTAACAGAAAATTGCGCGGTCGTGCGACGTTGTACCCAAACAAAATGTGCGTCCTTTTTTTCCCCACAAATAGAGCTTTCTTTTAGTGGCATTTGATTGCCTCTGTGTCATTACTGATCACCGCTATAAACAAAAGAAGAGCGACAATTTTGCAAAAAAAAATAAATTTCTTACTTTTTGCTAAAATACAAATCCAAAAAAAAAAAAAACATAAAAAAAAAAGTTTTTTTTCCATCGGTTTTGGCAGATTTATATTCTTCCTCATATTTTTGGTAAAAAAAAAAAAAAGAATGGCAATCGTTTGATTGGTTTGCGCAAAAGTTGCCGCGTTTACAGATGATGAGAATTCATTTCTGGGGTTTTTATTTTATTTTTTACTAGTAATGGCGGTGATCTGCGATTTTCAGCAGCACTGCGATATTGCAGCGGACATGTTGAACCATTTTGCCACTTTTTTGGCATTTATATAGCGATTAGTGCTATAAAAATGAATTGATTACTGTGTAAATGCCATTGGCAGTGAAGGGGTTAACCTGCAGGGGGCGCTCTAAGGGTTAACTGTGTGTGGGCTGGGCTGGGCTGGCAGGGGGAGGGGAGTGATCATGGCTTTCATATACAGGAAGCTTGTGATCACAGCCCTTCCCCCTCTGTCAGAACGGAGATCCATGTTTACTTGCAAGGACCTTCGTTCTTTCACTGTGGGGGGGCATCGCGGGTAGCCGGCGGAGATAGAGTCAGCCCTACCCACTCCCTGCACCCCCCCAGAACACAGTGAGCGTGCAAGCATGCCTCAGGCGGTGCGCGCAGGCTCAGTGCAGGATCTCGCAGCCGCCGTCATATGACGGCTGTTTGCGTTATCCAGCCACTTTGTCGCCATCAGACGCCGGTCAGCAAGTGGTCAAGCACCTTTCGCACCAAATACAGCATCAAGTCTCTTGAGTATGATGCTACAAGCTTGGCATGCCTATTTTTGGGCAGTTTCTCCCATTCTTCTTGGCAGGACTTCTCAAGCTCCATCAGGTTGGATGGGGAGTGTCGGTGCACAGCCATTTTCAGATCTCTCCACAGATGTTTAATCAGGTTTAAGTCTGGGCTCTGGCTGGGACACTTAAGGACATTCACAGAGTTGTCCCATAGCTACTCCTTTGTTATCTTGGCTGTGTGCTTAGGATCGTTGTCTTATTGGAAGATGAACCTTCGCCCCAGTCTGTGGTCCAGAGCGCTCTGGAACAGGTTTTCATCAATGATGTCTCTGTACATCGCTGCATTCATCTTTGCCTCCATCCTGACTAGTCTCCCAGTTCCTGATGCTGAAAAACATCCTCACAGCATGATGCTGCCACCACCATGCTTCACTGTAGGGATGTTATTGGCCAGGTGATGAGCGGTGCCTGGTTTCCTCCAATCATTCAGGCCAAAGAGATCAAATCTTTATTTCATTACACCAGAGAATTTTGTTTCTCATGTCCTGAGTCCTTCAGGTGCCTTTTGGAAAACTCCAGACAGGCTGTCATGTGCCTTTACTGAGGAGTGGCTTCTGTCTGGCCACTCTACCATACAGGCCTGATTGGTGGAGTGCTGCAGAGATGGCTGTTCTACTGGAAGGTTCTCCTCTCTCCAGAGAAACGCTGGAGCTCTGTCAGAGTGACCATTGGGTTCTTGGTGACCTCCCTGATCTGCACCCTTCCCCCGATCTGTGCCTCGATACAATCCTGTCTCGAAGAACTACAGACAAATCTTTGGACTTCATGGTTTGGATTGTGTTCTGAAATGCACAGTTAACTGTGGGACCTTGTATAGACAGGTGTGTGCCTTTCCACATCGTGTCCAGTCAACTGAATTTACCACAGGTGGACTCCAATCAAGTTGTAGAAACATCTCAAAGATGATCAGTGGAGACAGGATGCACCTGAGCTCAATTTTGAGCGTCAGGGCAAAGGATGCGAATACTTATGTTTTTGCAAAGATTTCAAACAAACTTCTTTAACGTTGCCATTATGGGGTATTGTTGGTAGAATTTTGAGGAAAATAATTAATTTAATCCATTTTGGAATAAGGCGGTAACATAACAAAATGTGGAAAAAGTGAAGCGCTGTGAAAACTTTCAGGATGCACTGTACCTCCTTCTCAAATTGCTGGTCGTTTGGCTGCCTCAGGCTAGAATGCTGGCCTAAAACAAGCTTGCAGATCAGTAAAGTCAGAAAAAATTCAGAACTTTTGATTTTAATATCAGATAACAGAAAGTACTGAAGCCATTGGTTCAATATGGCATCCAAGCAACTTAAATTTCCAGATGTGGTCTCCATAAATGAGCAGTACAGGTATTAAGGAAATTTTATACAGTGAATCTTATAAAATGATTGTAACATTGCAAAGGAAAGAGAAAGTGTTGTTCTGACCACCAATCATTATTCAAACATCCTCTTGACACAGTTCTGTATACCTGCACTTGACATCACCCGTAGCAGCTAAAGGGATGTCAGATATCATTTTGGGCATGTTATAAAACCAAAATTAATAATCTGATCACCTGTTATGTGCAGCAAACATACGTTTGAAAGTAATACCTTAGCATAAGGAGAGATGAAGCTGGTAATGCACACCAGACCCGCATCAGCAAAGAGTTTTGCAACCTCAGCAATACGGCGGATGTTTTCTTCTCGATCTAAAGAGGAGAAGCCCAGGTTTTTGTTCAGTCCATGACGAATGTTGTCACCATCAAGAGAGTAGCAGGGAATGGCATGGGTCACTAGGTATTCTTCAAGGGCAAAGCCCAGCGTTGTCTTGCCAGCTCCCGACAAACCTTCAACAGACAAAGCATATCAACCACACAGGACAAAAACGCCAAGCACAGAGGCCAAAACTTAAGATCAAAGGCCATAGATTATCCTGGGAATCATCGCCCCAACGTCCCCTAGCAGCAATAGCAATTGCTTTGCAGAAAATGCTTCTGGTTTCATACTGTAGAAATGTCCCAGCATGCCCCAAAGTTTTTAAACATAGCGTTACAGTCTGCAGAAACAGTTTTTTGTGATTTTTTTTTTACATATATAATATCATATTATCACTGTTTGATGTAGAAGACAAAACAAAAAATAGAACCATGAATAGATACTTTAAAAAGTGAGTTAATAGAAGGCACCGTTGATCCAATACAGCAAAGTAGCCGATATATGTGGTGCAAACATTTCCAACAATGAACATTAACCAGAAATTCAGCATTTATGACAAGGGGCTGTTCAGCTTTCTATAGTATGTATGGATCAGGTATGCAAGGTATCATACCTATGTGATGGCTAAAGCTGGCCACAGACATATGACGGTAGCCAGATATGTCAGACAATTGTTTAGCACCACATTCTAGCAGCAGCCTAGTCTACAGAAAGCAATAAGGAATGGCATGAAAAATATAACGGTGCCCATATAATTTGTCGTTCTAGAAATAGACCTCTTACACACTGCTGCCCGAAAATGCTCAGTTTTCAGGCATACAGGCCTTTTGTGTTTTTTTGTTTTTTACTGATCTAAATGCAGTTTGTTGTTGTCAATGTACCTGTACACATAGGGACATAAATATGCGCTACATATTGATCAGTTAAAAAAAAAAAAAAATACAGAAATAGAAGTTGCTAGTCAGTATTTTTGCATGTACTGTATACTGGCAAATATGCGCACATGCTACACTTCCTTCGTTATTAAAATAAAGCTAGAAGAAGGTTTATGCTTGTGTGTGCTCGCAAATACATACTCACAAATACAAATGTGCAAGTGATATACAGCCCAGCCTTGCGTTTTTTTCAGAACAAACATCAGTACAGTGTGCAAGAGGCCATATAGGCGCTGTCATCCTTGACCTTCTGAAAATGCCAGTTACCTGGCAGTTATGAAGGCCCACTGGCTTCAGTACTTTCTAAATCATTAGCTCAGGATGGTGGACGTGCTCGTAAATATTCAACTGTAAACATCTGGATAAGGTAAATGATCTGTAACTTTTGTAGGTGCCTTTAGGTCCTCGGACTGTAATCATATAGGACAGGGGTAGGCAACCTGGGGCCCTCAAGCTGTTGCAGAACTACAAGTCCCATCATGCTTCTGGGAGTAATTGTAACTGCCAGCCTTGCAATGCCTCATGGGAAATGTAGTTCCACAACAGCTTGAGGGCTACTGGTTGCCTACCCCTGATATAGGATGATGTGATCCACCAAGTTGGAAGGCCTTGCCTGACCCTCTCCACTTCCATGAGAAGAAAGCATCAGGACGGTCTGCTCCCTGTGAAGCCACATCTGTCCTGTCCCACACCAATGCCTGAACAGAAATGTTTTTGCAACCCACATGCAGAAGCTGTGCCCACGGACTGCATGACATGGTAGACTTGTGCATGCCTGTCCAACGCTCCTCTAATTTTAATATGGCAAACAGCCTGAGGTAGTCATCATCCAATCAAGCCAAAGCTGGACAACAAGGCACCTTAAAGTGGAAGTCCAGTCAAAAATGACATTGTTCCTATTAATGGTTAAATATCTTTATCTTTGATATTATGCATTTTCTGGCTAGCTGATTATTTAGCTTAGAAAGTCTAATCTAAGCTACACATTTAGCTTCTTCCCGTTTTTCAGGGACAACGCTATCTCCCTTTATCTGAATTTGCTAAGCGGTATTTCACTTCCTGAAAAGGTCGTCAGTCGTTCTTCGACAGGCATGCCTAGACCTGCCCAGCCCCACCCCCATCCCTCCTATCCTTCACTGAACAGGATCCCCTCAGTGTTAATTTCGTCGGCTAAAAATTCTCGTCCACTAACTTAATACCATTTTAGTCTACTAAAATATGACTAAAACTAAAAAACAATTGAGATGACTAAAATACAACTAAAACTAAAACGGCATTTTAGTCAAAAGACTAAGACTAAAACCAAATTGAAAATTTGACCTCAAAATTAACACCGGTCTGTAGTGCATGTTCACACCTCAATACCACAAATAATAACATTTTTCACCCCGGCATTATATAATGAGTTTGGAAATTGTAGAGGAATGCTTAAATAATGATTTACAATTTAACTAAACCCATTCGATTTTAGTCAACTAAAATGCCCTGGAGATTTTTTTTTTTTTTACAGATGTAATGAGCCTGTAGATTTACTGACTAAATATGACTAAAACAATTTCAGAAGACTAAAATGGACTAAAAAAGACTAAGACTAAATCGAACTTTGCTGCCAAAATTAACAATGGATCCCCTCCTGTCTTCAGAGCCTCGTTCTGGCTGGCAGCTTCACTCTCTCTCTCTAGAGAGAGATAGAGAGAGATGTGGAGGAGGACAGGCTTTGGAAGTATGTTATGTAGAGCCACGTGGTTGTTTCTGCATGGCACTGTGTGCATGATGTGGCACTGTGATGGCACATGCCCAGCTGCTGTGAATGGCGGAAGATGGGGAAGATATATGAAAGAAATGAGGTACAAAAGGAACATTTCTGAAAGTGTGGAAGGATACAGATCGATTTCTATTGCTCATTACATGTGAATAATGAGTTTAAGGCTCTGTTTCCACTAGTGCAACTTGTCATGCAACTTTGGACACAAATTCACATGACAAGTCACAGCCCATTTATTTCAATGGCAAACTTAACCATCTATGCAACTTTGAAAATCAGCAACTTTGAAAAGGTGCCTGCACTACTTTGCTGCAACTTTTGATGCAACTTTGATCCAGCGTGTAACGCTGGATCAAAGCTGCACTCAAAGTCGCACAGCTTTGGAGTCGCATTAGTGGAAACATAGCCTAAGGCTAGAGTGTGACTTTGAGTGCAGCTTTGATCCAACTTTACACGCTCTGGAACAACATTGCATCAAAAGTTACAGGTACCTTTTCAAAGTCACTGATTTTCAAAGTCGCATAGATGGGAATTGGTACCATTAAAATCAATGGGCTGTGACTGGTCATGCGACTTTGGACACAGTCGCGTTTCCACTATTGCGACCCCAAAGTTGCACAATTTAGAGCGTGACTTTGAAGCGACTTTGAGTGCAGCTTTGATCTAACTTTACACTCTCTGGATCAAAAGTCACATCAAAGTAGTGCAGGTACTGTTTCAAAGTCACTGATTTTCAAAGTCACATAGATGGGAACGGGTGCCATTGAAATCAATGGGCTGTGACTTGTCATGCAACTTTATGTGTCCAAAGTTGCATGACAAGTCACACTAGTGGAAACAGAGCCTTAGTGTTGTTGCCTGTACTATAATGTGGATGGCCCTCTCTGGGTCCTGTGTGGATGCCACCCCCCCGTGTCCTGTGTGGATGGGCCCCCCCGTGTCCTGTGTGGATGGGCCCTCCTGTGTGGATGGCCCCCCTGTGTCCAGTGTGGATGGGCCCCCTGCAAGGGTAGATACACTGAAACTTTTAGTCACTGAAACTTT
>BLSH010426445.1:731174-745807 GCA_018402905.1 Glandirana rugosa
TAAAGGGACGTAGGTTAAGCGTACTGTCTTCACACAGTACCTCGAGTTACCTCGGCCAAGTGCGATAGAGGAATAGGCTGGAATACCTACCTTGTTCCTTGATCTGGCAGGTTTCCACAACCATGGGCAAACAGTCTCCCAAAGCCTCTTCCCCTTTAATGCTCCAGCTATGGAGTCATTACGCACAATGAAAGAACAGTAAGCCCTACATTTATGCCGGGTTGACACGGTTGTGCGGAGCGGCTTGCAGCAGGGGTTCTGGTGCATCCCTGTTCTCCGTTTCAGGGGTGAATTAGAGCCAAAATTGTTGCCTGAATCCAGACCTGAAAAAAGAGCCAAAGACGCACAGGACCCTTCTGCTGTGTGCTCCGCGGCCACCCCAGAGCTGCGTGAACCGGCTCCATTGAGCTCCATGACACACTTCTGTCATGCGAATTGGATGCAGGGAAATCCACATCCAATTCGCAATAGTGTGAACCTAGCCTTAAAGCGGTAGTAAACCCCCGAGTACTATTTTTACCTACAGGTAAGCCTATAATAAGGCTTACCTGTAGGTAAAAGGAATATCTCTTAAACCTACATATTTTAGGAGATATTCGCCCTGCATGCAGCCGCTGACATTAGCGGCGCATGCGCTCTGATGATCCGGCGGAGGCGGCCGACAACTCAGAGCTGGCTGCCGGAACGACAAGCGCACGCGCGGGAGTGACTTCACGCAGCTCCGGCCACTCTCAGCACCGGAGACGCGTACCCGGAAGAAAGAAGAGGGCCATTGTGTCAGCTCCCTCAGCGCTGACCAACTCGGGCATCGGGGGCCTCGTTCTAAGGTATTTCATAATATGTTAGTATGCGATGCATATTAGCATATTATGCTATTGTCTTGCAGGATTGCTTTTTTTTTTTTTTCCAGGCGGGTTTACTACCGCTTTAATGTTTGAAAGAAGAGAACACTGAACTTCTGCCAAAACAATGTATAACAGCTTAGTCTTCTACCCCATAGATTTAAAGCCAAATTCTAGAAATTATATTTTTACATACTTACAATGGGCCAGTATGTCTAGATGTAAGTATGCATATTTGATATCTGGAGGGCTGCTAGGGATGCTGTATAGAATGCCTTGTATTTTGTCAATGAATGCTACATGTTCTCTGATTGGACAAGTTGGAGAGGAGTGGTGGTGATGTCACAATCTCCACTTCATTCAAATCAGAGACATTTGGAATGTACATCAAATGCAGGTCAGCAAATCCCCTTGCCTTTAAAGAACTATAACCTTCAATTTAAAAAAATGTGCTGAAGCACTTACTTTTATCTGCACTCAGGTTTTTTTTTTTTAGTCCCCCTAATGCCTGTTGTTCAAGTCCACTGAAGTCCACCCAATTCAGCTTCCTGCGATGGTTTGGCAACTATGCTGCACTGTTCCTAATTTCAGAGTAGAGTGGCCACACTAATGTAGCCTGCGCCTGCTTGCAATACAGTGGGATGAGACGATGCTGTAGACCAGTGGTCTCCAAACTGCGGCCCGAGGGCCAGATGCAGCCCTTTGCTTGCTTTCATCCAGCCCTTGGGGCACTATTCCATTCACTGATACCAACAGTGGGGCACTATTCTTCCCACTGACACCAATGAAGGAGGCACAATTCCTCCCACTGACACCAACAATGTGGCCCAATGATATCAATGATGGTGAACAATTCCTCTCAGTGACACAAAGGATGGGGCCCAATGACATCAACGATGGGGCACAATTCCTCTCACTTATACCAATAATGTGGCACAATTATTTTCACCAAAACAAACAATGGGGCATTATTTTTTTCCCACTGACCCCAGGACCTTTTCTACTCTCACTGGCCACAGACCGACCCTCAAAGTCTAAAGGGCAGTAAACTGGCCCTTTGTTTAGAAAATTTGGAGACCCCTGCTGTAGACAGTGTGACTATCAGCATTGTTAGATCTGGCTCACAAGTCTACAGCTTGTCAACACTTGACCACACCTAGTCCTGCCCACTGTTTTCTGTACTGCCTTTGTTGCTAAAACCCACCCAGTGTGATCTGTAGTGCCAGGGAGGGGGAGCTTTTGAAGTACAAATTAAAAAATATTGTATTTATTAAAACGTAACAGAAGTTTTTTGTTCACTTTATAAGGCTTGTGCATTACATTGTAACTGGATTTGGTACTTGTTTAGACTGTCATACAGGAGCCTTGTACAAGGAACTAAGCGGATCCGCCTGCTCAGCAGAGATCTTTCCACTGATCCCGCTGAGCAAGTGGATGACAGGTCAATGCGGACATGGACACAGCCTGCTGTTTTCTATGGGGCGGTCGGATGCAGACTGCATGTCCGTTTCCATCCGATCCGCTGAGAGGATGACGAACGTATCTCCATCGGCGGATGACAGCGGACTAGAAAACAATGGGTGGTCTGATCAGGTTCACCTGACAAATGGACATACGGACGCACTTCGGTCTACTAATGTGAAAGGAGCCCAGTTTAGCATTATACATGGCAGTTCAGTGGTTGCATTTAACCTGCTACGCATTGCGCTGCACTTTGTAGACACAGCTTGTCCTATTAAAGCGGTAGTAAACCCGCACCAAAAAAAACCCCTGCAAGACAATATCATAATGCGTTAGTATGCATTGCATACTAGCACAATATGAAATAGTTACCTTAGAACAAGGCCCCCACAGCCAAACGCGATCAGCGCTGAGGGAGCCGACATGAAGTCCCACTTCTTTCTTCCGGGTACACGGCTCCGGCGCAATGAGTGGCCGGAGCTGCGAGACGTCACTCCCGCACGTGTGCATGGGGCTCTTCGGTCCGGCAGGGAGCTCTGATTTTCCGGCAACCTCCGCCGGAGCAGAGCGCATGCGCCATGACGCCATAGGATACGTGATGCTGTGACATATCTCCTAAACCTTACAGGTTTAGAAGATATTCATTTTAACTACATGTAAACCTTATTATAGACTTACCTGTAGGTAACAATCACATTAGGGGGTTAACAACCACTTTAAGGTGTGGTTTGCACTGCAGGCAAAGCCGATCAAAAGCAGTCAATCATGCGCATGCATGCTGCACTGAGACTCATACAAAGCAGACTTCACATTAACAGAATTCTTAGGCCTCATACACACGGGCGTATCTAAAAAAATAAACAAAACGTCGGGTCCAACGTCAAGGAAAAAAAGTCGACGTTTTTCGGCGTTATGCATTGGCGTTTTTGAGCGTTAGTGAGCGTCGGCGTCAATAGGCGTTTTTAAAAAAAAATCATCCCTTTGCTATTTTTCAACCTAAAAACGTTGGCGTCAAAAAACGCCGGAAAACACCGGTACAATATTAGGTGGCGTCTGTTAGCGTTTGTTGGCGTTTTGTGGCGTCGGCGACAAAAAACGTCAAAACGTTACAGCCTCAGAACGCGATGGCCATGGGTTCTACTTTCTGCTCACTAACGCCGACGCCACCTACAGCTCAAAAACGCTGACGTTTTTATGGGGCCATTGACTAACATGGAGAGCTGCAAAAAACGCCAGAAAACGCCGGCGTCAAAAAACGTCCGTGTGTATGAGGCCTTAAGCTAAAGCCGAATTAACTGGGATAACTTAGTTCATGAACTTTGATTACAACAAAATCAAGCATTTACAGATTTCTGGAAACAACACTTACATTAGGAAAATGTTTTCATGTGAATGTGCTTTTATCACAATCAAATGAACTTGTTCTGAAATGTGGGAGACGTTTCAGCACTCATCCAAGTGACTTCTTCAGTTCTAAAATGAGGAATGAAGGAAACCAATTGGATGAATGGTCAAATATCTTTACTATTACAAAGCAAGTCCCTTTGTTGAAGTGGTGAGAACCAATTATTTGGTAATAAAAAGGGATTGAGAAACCATGTAAATCACTGTGGAACAAGATAAATTGGTCAGAGAAAATCTCAAAGGCACCGCATCCCGACATTTGGAAATGCTCTTGTATAAGAGCTGGGATTCTTTAGGTGCCAATAACACGAGTCTTAATCATATACTGCAATTCAATCAGTTTATTTATAGATCTCATGTTAAAAAAAAAATAGGGAGGGAAAAGATATAGACATATTAAAAATCATGGAAAGAATTCATGTTTGATATCCATAAGGTCCATCATTCATAGTTGCTTGTCATGAATAATTCTTTTATTCATGAATACACAGTTAAACTAAAGGATGTTTTAACATTACCCTGGCACTTATCTTTCAAATATCTTCTTGTGGCACCAGAGATCTAGGTAAAGTCAGTCCAGTGGCGGCCCGTCCATTAGGGGTGCACGGGAGCCCCCTCCCCCGATCCATGCGTCCGGCCCTCTGATCTACATGCAGGGCACATGGATTCCAATGGGTGATTTATTTATTTATTTATTGAGGCACATGATTAGAGCCTGAGGCTTTAACAGGCTTTAAAAAAAGGGTGGGCTCAGGGCGCAGAGCACTGTGCCCTGAGCCCACCCAGTTGTGTGACAGTAGCGAATGAATATCGTCTCCTTCTCCCGTCTAGGGGGTGGGGGTGGCATTGGTTTGCCCCCCCGAATTATTGAGCACCAGCCGCTGCTATTCAATAGTTTGGATAATTTTTATGTTGGTGCAGCAAAATCCTGATGTTTCAAGGACTAGCCCAGTAGTAGCAGTTGCCTACGAATTTATACCAATTACATTTTCAACTCTGAATCTTTAAAAGATCTATATCACAACCAAACTGCAAAATTATTCTCAAGATATTTAGGACCATGAACTGAATTCTCACCAAAGCACTAGGGGAATCAATGTGGGTTGTAAGGAATGTTCCACGCATAACGTGGAATTTTATTACTACCGTAGTTTGCCCTCAGTCTCAAGGAGATCCCTTGCTGATGAACGCAAGTTCATACACATCTCTCCTTTGACTTTCATCTTTGTCTCTACTACTTACAACAATCACCTGTAAACTGCAAAACGAGGCTGACATACAGTTCATTGAACTTCACTGACTTGAAAGGCAAAGCAAGTTATCTTTTTACTGCATAATGCATTATGGGTCCCCAGAATCCTACTCTAAGACAACAACGCAATTCTATAAAAGGAGTCCATAAAAAAAAAAAAAAAAAAAAAAAAAAAAAAATCACATTATCCTTTTTATGGGACAGAACATTGGAAATCCATGGCAGAGGTTATGTTAGCTTTGGGAGAAAAGAACCTTTGGTGTACGTCTGGGTGCTAAAATATATTCAGCTCAAAATGTATAAACTGTGAATTTATAAACCCATTCATAATTTTATTCTTTATAAAGAGACAAAAATAGGATTTAAACAGATGAGATGGGGGGCCAAAGCCAGAGGCGGCTCTCTAATTAGGCAAATTAGGCGGTCGCCTAAGGCCTCGCACTCACAGGGGCCTAATTTGACACTGACACCAGCACCGAGATAGAGAGTACTGACACCAGCACTTTAAAGCTCTTAATATATGCAATTTATGAAGTTAATTTTTTTTATTGCTTGAATTATTTTTCCCATTATGGGCATGAGTAGGGCCTCATGTCTAGGTTTTGCCTAAGGCCTCACAAAGCCTAGAGCCACCTCTGGCCAAAGCATATGGATTTGCATTTTAAATTAGAATTCCAAGTGTGGTCCAGCTTGGACCAATGTACAGTAACCACAGTATCTCACAAAAGTGAGTACACCCCTCACATTTTTGTAAATATATTCTATCTTTTCATGTGACAACACTGGAGAAATGACACTTTGCTACAATGTAAAGTAGTGAGTGTACAGCTTGTATAACAGTGTAAATTTGCTGTCCCCTCAAAATAATTCAACACACAGCCATTAAAGGGGTTGTAAAGTCTCCTGTTTTTTTTTATCTTAATGAATTCTATACATTAAGGTGAAAAACCTATTAAGGGCAGCAGCCCCCAACCCAGAGCCCCCCTTTACTTACCTGAGTCTGAACCGATCCCGCGCCGGGGACGAGCCTTGTCCCTCTAGCTGCCAGCTCCGGTCCTCATTGGAAGGATTGATAGCAGCGCAGCTATTGGCTCCCGCTGCTGTCAATCAAGTCCGGTGACACGGAAGCCGGGCGGGGCCGAGTCCTGCTGTGTGTGTGAATACACGCAACAGCAGGAGTCTGGAGTGCGTCCGCACGGGTGACCACCAGGGAGAGCGCTTCCCTGACGGGTCACTCGATGTGGAGGAGGAGCCAAGATCGCTGCCAAGGGACCCAAGAAGGATTGAGGACACTCTGTGCAAAACTGCTTCACAGAGGCGGTGAGTATAACGTTTGTTATTTTTAAAAAAAACAATAAACCAGGAGCCTTTAGTATCACTGTAATGTCTAATGGGGAGCAGGTGTGTTAAATTTGGTGTTATCGCTCTCACTCTCTCATACTGGTCAACATGGAACCTCATGGCAAAGAACTCTCTACGCCCTATCCAGATCATTGCACTACACGATCTGCTGCTATTTGATGGGCTTATTACTTTCAATGCCAATGCAAGTTTTCTACCATTTTAAATAACTATTATTTTAGTGGTTTTACGCTATGTGGAGGCTTTGTTTGTGTGCACGATTCCGTGGAACTCTTGAGTATCATCCGGTTAATATGGAGATGTGCAGTCTTTAACCACTTGCTTACTGGGCCCCTCCTGCCCAGGCCAATTTTCAGTTTTCAGTGCTGTCGCTCTTTGAATGACAATTACATGGTCGTGCGACGTTGTACCCAAGCGAAATTGACGTCCTTTTTTTCCCCACAAATAGAGCTTTCTTTTGGTGGCATTTGATCCCCTCTGCAGTTTTTATTTTTTTGCGCAATAAACAAACAAAAAAAAAAAAGCGACAATTTTGGAAAAAAAAAAAAAAAAAACACAATATTTTTTAATTTTTACTATAATAAAATATCCAAAAAGAAAATGTAAAAAAATAAATTTCTTCCTCAGTTTAGGCCAATATGTATTCGTCTACATATTTTTGGTAAAAAAAAAACATATATAAGTATATATTGATTGGTTTGCGCAAAAGTTATAGCGTCTACAAAATAGGGGATAGATTTATGGCATTTTTATTATTTATTTTTTTACTAGTAATGGCGGTGACAGCAACATTGCAGCGGACAGATCGGACACTTCTGACACTCTTTTGTGACCAGTGACATGTATACAGCAATCAGAGCTACAAATAGCTACTGATTACTGTGTAAATGTCACTGGCAGGGAAGGGGTTAATACTAGTGGTGATCAACGGGTTAAATGTGTTCCCTCTGTGGTGTTTCTAACTGTATGGGGGCTGGGCTGACTGGAGAAGGAGCGAGATTGTTGTTCCCTGTAACTCAACTACCCTGACAGAACAGGGATCTGCTTTGTTTGCACTCGCAGATCCCCCTTCTGCCTGTCTTGAGAGTCCACCCCACATAGAGTCCGCCCCACCCGCTGATTGGCTCCCCCGCTAGCCAGTGGAGTCCGCCCACACCACATGCTCCTGCGAGTGACACACAGCTACGACGATTCGCAGCAAAGAGCCAACCTGCTGCTGTAATATGATGGCGGCTGGCTGGCAAGTGGTTAAGGTGCATGCTTATTCCAAGTCAGCGATTTACAAAATAGCCAAAGTTTTCTTAAGTTTTGGATAGAGTGGGAAATCCATCAATGTATTTTTGCTATCATGGGAGATTTCTCTTCACTTCCTGTACTGGAGACACAGCAGGAATGGAGAGGAAATATTTACACAAAGAGGGGCATTCCCCTCTTAAGACAGCTGTCATTGGAACAAGCATCACCTTTGGAGCATTTCCTCTGCCCTCTTGTTCTGGGGACAGATCTGAAGTTTTAGATGTCCAAGACCATGGTCACCAGGACAAATAGGAGAGGGTTAATATATCTAGTTGGGGCAACAAACAGCAAAAAAGCTGGACAGAGTTCCTAATCCTTCCTTACTCCCGCTAAATAAAACAACAAATAGAAAACAATATAACAGCCGTAGTAAACAATTTTTTTTTTTATACTTAAAGCTGAACTCCAGCAGAAAATGGGGTTGACTTACTAAAATTGGAGAGTGCAAAATCTGGTGCAGATCAGCATAGAAATCAATCAGCTTCCAGTTCTTTTGTCAAAGCTTAATTGAGCAAGATAAAGTTAGAAGCTGATTGGTTACCATGCACAGCTGCACCAGATTTTGCACACTCCAGTTTTAGTAAATCAACGCCACTGTCTTAAGTACAAGAAGCATGTGTATTATTACTTGAATCTTGGTATGCTCTGTGTAATTCTTCCAGATCTGTGCAGTAATCCAGTGTTAAACATCGCCTCTGTGCAGGAGCTTCCTGTAATAAAGACCAGTCACTGCTGCTCCTTATCCTTGTACAAGGTGACTGGTCTTGTCTCCACCCCCTCCTGTAGTTTTCTGCAGGCAGCCTGTAGTGGCTGAAGCCTGGTGGGCCCCTCCCACACCTCTGCTCTCTGCACAGGCTGTGTGCAGCATAGTGATGCTGCCACTGCCACTTTTACAAGGTGATATCTGGGCTTGAAAAGCCACTTGGTGCACACAAAGTGTATTTATGACCAAATTGTGGCTATTGAGGAATTTATGTGCCAGAGTTCAGCTTTAAACAGGAATTGAATAAAAGATTCCCACAATGTGGACCTTATTTTTGAACCGCACAAGACTGTATGGCACGTTCCAACAATCTACTTCGCCAAGACGTTACACAACAGAGCGAACTCCAGAGACACCACTTTACTACTGCACACTTAACCCTCTATTAGGTTTTCTTCCACCCTACATAATTTATTGCTGATTTGTTCCTAGAGAAAGCAGCTGATTCAGTCTAGGTGAGTTGATGAACATTTCTAGTTACACAGCTAGGGGTTACATAGGAGGAGTCTTAAACAAAAGTGGTTTACATTGGCATGGTCCACCTGGGAGAAACTAGATTTCAATGGATTCCAAATGTTACTTGATACTGGACCTACTGCTGGCAATTCTCGCATTGTTCATTGTGTGAAGCAAGACATTTAAGATACTTTGTTTGCTGTTCTCTCCCTATCCCTATATAAATGGAATGCAGCTATTCATACAGGAAAATATGTAAATGTAATATATATATTTCGTAGGCCTATGACCGAGACAAATATGGATCACATAAATACGCGACAAGACTTCCAACATAACATAGACCTGAGGTGTGCATTGGTCATCTGGTCGGTTTGCCAGGAAAAAGGGGCATACCCAAGATAAGTAATGGATGATTATGGAGAGGAATGTGCTGAGAAGCACCCTGAAAAAGGGAAAGGGATGGAGGGTATTGAGCACTGGAACCGACAAAAAGCATGGGGGAGTGGTCTGCTTAAATACCCTTGGGCTCCTCCCATAAATTCAGGCCACCATACTGGTCTTATTTATGGTCGTAGACCTATGAGCGAGACAAATATGGATCACATAAACACGCGACAAGACTTACAAAATAACAGACCTGAGGTGTGCCTTGGTTATCTGGTTGGTATGCCAAGAAAAGAGGGGGGAAATACCCGGATAGTAGATCTTTATGGATTCTGTCATCATTGAGCAAGCTTGGTAAAGGCTTGTGCCACTTCTACCTGAGGATTTGGAATGTATCTAGAGAAGCAGGCGGATTTCCATCTGCCTAATTTCTTGATCACATGGTCTGGCACTCCGTGCTGAGATGCAGCTGAGGCTTTTCCAATCTGGAAGGAATGTTTGGAGTACCGGGTGGGGTCAAGGCCCAAGTTGACCAATAGGATTCTCATGTGCCTGATACATTGGCTACCACTCAGGGGGCTGGTCAAAAAAGGCAACAACGGGCTAAAGTCTGATTGGCTGGGTAGGTGAGACAGTAGCCGGTTGAGTACCATTACTGGGCACCAGGTGTTGTTAGTCTGAAAGAGGTAGATGATGACCCCGGGTCCAGATTGTTGAGTTTTGGAGACCGCAAGGTGAAGGACGTAATGGTTTTGAAAGCAAGTCAAGTGGTGTATAGTATCTGGCTGCTGAAGGTGAATTCGCTAGGCCGCAGACAGCCATAGATGGTTGCTTGGATGACTAGGTTGGGCAGAACCGGGAACGTGGAATGATTTTAGTCATGTGCCTAAAGATGGCACATTGCGGTTAGACCCCTTTCACACTAGGGCCACCCTGTGTTAGCGGTAAAGCACCACTCATTTTAGCGGCGCTTTATCGCTGTTTAAACTGCACTTTTAGGCCACTAGTGGGGTGCTTTTAACCCCTAAGAAGGGGTTATAAACGCCTATGTTGCGGCGCTTTGGAAGCACTGCCCATTCATTCCAATGGGCAGGGGCGGTTTGGGAGCGGTGTATATACCGCTCCCAAACCGCCCAAAGATGCTGCTTGCAGGACTTTTTCTAACATCCCGCAAGCGCACCGCCCCAGTGAGAAAGCACTCAGGCTTTCACACTTGGGCGGCATGGGAGGCAGTTTTCAGAGGCGATTTCTAGCACTAAAACGCCTGAAAACGGCCTCAGTGTGAAAGGGGTCTTACTCATTCTTAGTCACTTTTTTCCTTCTAAACAGGCTTCCGTTATGTTTATTATTTTCTTAACCATCAGAGTATTGTTCCACTAAAGGCAGTGAAGACGGCTAGTCACAGGGAACTAGTGATGTGGCAACATGGCGTCTATATACATTTATTACTTTTAAGACAAACAGAACTTATTACTCATAGGCAAGGCAAATGACTGCACACTGAGTTCTTTCTTTCCCTACTTCTCCCCTGGCACAAGCAAACATTTACTCTGCAGGTCTGCTGGCTGCTGCATGCGTATTCATATTTGATGCTCATTTTAAGACATTTAGAAGGAAAAAAGTGACTAAGAATGAGGAACAGCAATGTAAACCCTCTTAAACACAGCACACTTTTGTTTCTAAATAAGTGTTGCAGACAGGCAGTCCCAATATACATCATCTACAGCAGGCTAAGCAGCAAGCCTAGGCAAAAAAATAAACGTAAAATACATCTTGGAGCTGTGAATGCTATCCAGGAAACAATGTAATATTGCTAATGTTCAACTCTCCACATTTGACTATACAGGCGATCCCCTAGTTACAAACATCTGACGTACAAACGACTCCTACTTACAAATGGAGGGAGATAACAGGAAGTGAGAAGAAATCTCCCCCCTAGGAAGGGAAATTCACTCCTGTAAGTTATTATGGGAAAAAGGTGTCTCCACTGAACCTTTATCACCAAGGTTTGTTTCCACAACAACCTAAAATGATTAAAATCCAATTGTCATTGGGACAGGAAGTGAGGTGAAATCTTCTGAACAGAAACAGACAGCAAAACAAATCTTACAGAGGTGTTACCCCTTCCCTATGCAATACAAAAAACGTAAAAATAGTTCTTTTCGCTGAAACTACACTTAAAAAATGTACCTGTTCCAACTTACAAACAAATTCAGCTTAAGAGCAAACCTACAGTCCCCATCTTTTTTGTAACCCGGGGAACACATGTAATCTGAACTCCAGACCATCCTCTCAGGACATGCAGTGCAACCTCCCTCTTAGGCTCCATGCACGCTGAAGCTGATAAAAAAAAAAACCCAAACGACCATAAAAACTGTCATTTAACAGCCCAAAAACGCCCCTTTATGTTATCCTATGTGTCCATGCACACATGGACGTTTATTGTGGTTTAACAGCAGTGGAATTTTTGGGCTGCTATCTGAAAGCCCTGAATTGGCGTTCAAAAGTCTTTCTTCTGACCACAAAAAACAATGGACACCGATAAAAGCTCATAAACGCAGCTAAACAGCCATTTAGCGGCGTCCGGCGTTTTTGTAGTCTATGGAAGCTAATGAAGTTAAAGGAAGTATGCAAACGCCGATAAACGCGATTACAAAACGCTGATAAAAGCTAGTTTTAAAAGCAGCGTTTTTTTTGCCAGAAATCCGACATCCAAAACCATTATATAGAGCAGGGTTTCTCAAGAGGTTGCTAGGGGTTCCTTGAGCAATGGTCAATTTCTACCTCCCAGATAAATTCTCAATGATATCATTGATCTTTTTAGCTATCTGTAAGGGGGTAATTCTTCCCAATGACCACAAGTGTAAGGAGCATTCTTCCCACTGACCATCACACTAATGTATCAGAAGTTGTAGATTTTTAATTTTTAGCAGGGGTTCCCTGAGAGCAGAGAATTATTTCAAGGGTTCCTCTGTGTTGAAAAGGTTGAGAAAGGCTGATATAGAGCATCCAGTGTGCATGGCGCCTTACTCTCATTTGTGTGTGCAAGGCTGCAGTGGGCTCAAATAGAGGCTGGCAATGGCACCAGAGAAAACACTGGTCTGAATTTTTCTTGAGATTAAATAAAGTCTATTCAAGAAGGGGGATACCATCTTGGATACAGTGAAGAATGATGAGGCTACTATTGCTGTCTGTGTCCCCATTAGAGAGGTGTCCTCTCACTTCCTGTTTTAGTGACACCGTATAACATTCTGAAGTGAAAAAAAGGATCACCACCACTGTATTCATCCTAATAACAAGCAAATGGTCATCGAGAGCCCTTACAACATTTCTCTCAAATGTATGCAATATATTTACCATTGTGATGACATTACAGTGATCTACAAGCACGTTGGAAGTCCTGTTGCCTCAGCAATTGCAGAGCACTCAACTTCTCCTGCCTGAGGCCTGATTCACATCTATGCATTTTTAGTGCTTTTTGCAGATTTGCACTACAGTCCATCTAACATGGTTTCTTATGGAACACGTTCTGTAGTGCAAATCTGCAAAACGCAAAAAGCACTAAAAATGCATAGGCGTGAAACAGGCCTGAATCAGGGATCCTAATGGATCATGTTGGAGGGTCTAGCCAAGCACAGAGGTTCCCAATGCCAAAGCCATATGAATGATAAGCATTCTCCAGGGCCAAAGAACACTTCTACAGGGATTTCAGAAACAAGAGACTTAAAAAAAATGATCATTTTCATTTTAAAGTGATATTAAAAGAAAGAGGTTTCTTTTAATTAACAAACATGTCATACTTACCTGCTCTGTGCAGCGGTTTTGCACAGAGCAGCCCAGGTCCTCCTCTTTTCGGGTCCCTCCCTCCTAAGCAGCTTGTTATAGTAGCACCCAAGCAGGCTCACTCCTAAGCCGCTGCTGTGTGTGTCCATTCACACACGGAGAGCGGCTCGGTCCCTCCTCCGCACTCTCCTCATTGGCTCAATGGCTGTGATTGACAGTAGTGGAAGCCAATGGCTCCTGCTGCGGTCTCAGCTAATGAGGAAGAGACCTGGGACAGTTGGTGCACATCGCTGGATCAAGATGGGGTCCAGGTAAGTATTAGGGGGGGGGGGGGGCTGCTGCATAAAGGTAAAAAAACACAAGCCTTTACAACCACTATAAATGAAAGGAACAGATTGCTATCCTTTTGCTATATATAAACTGTGAAGGGCGTTTTATGCACATTTTACACACGCCACCATTCATCCCAACAAAGGCTGCATTTTACTGGAAACAGCACATTTTTTTTTTTTTTTTTGGGGGGGGGGTACCTGTTTTTTACCCATCCCCACTTCTGAGAGATCTCGTTGTGGTGAAATCCCTTGGAAGATCAGCCCCCCCTTCTCCTTCCCCTGCCGCTGGGCCATTCACAAAGCTGCACATGCACAAGCAAGGAACCAGCTGTGAAGCCGCAAGGCTACACTGCCCTTTTCCCTTACAGGCAAATGCGGCGGCAGCACCCGAGAGCCAATGGAAACATAGGCTGGGGTGCCGACATCGCTAGACTCCAGGACAGGTAAGTGTCCTAATATTAAAAGACAGCAGCTACAGTATGTGTTGCTGCTGACTTTAACTTTTCTCCTTGGGGGTGGCGCTTTAATTTAGAGGTGCAAACACTTTTTTTTTTCAGTTGGGTTTTCTCAGGTATGACTTGATATTCTTATTCTTATGTAATAATATATTTTGCTTTATTAAAGTGCCACTAAACCCACAGACAGGCTGGGAAAGAGCTGGGTCATGTGACAGCTGTACGTCAATTAGGGAAAAGGTATTTTTTTTTTTTTTAATTAAACTAATTACAGTGCCATCATCTATATACAGAAATAGAAGGGACAATGTGAATTAAGCAGTGTGTGTTTAGTATGACTTTAATGAAAGGAATACTAAAACAAGTAAGAAAGTACGAAAGCAGATTCCTAAAAGCAAAGCCGGATCCAAAATCTTTGTTTGTCAATGTCTTTGAACAAATAAACATGATAAAATTTTCTACGTACATGAGCAACGTGCCAGTGCTTGCTACATATTAACACATAAAAAGAACAGCTTATCATGCACTGATTTTAGAAAGCAACAACTCTCTACCTAGTGTACTAAGCAGTATGGGTAATACAAACTTTCCTTGCTTTTAATAGGGACCCATTTTCACTGTTGCTTTTTAGCCCAGGTTCACACTATCCGACAATAAAACGGTCCGACTTTGATCCTACGTTGCTCTGCGATTTACGGTCCTACATCAGTCCGATTTCTGTGAACAGGGATCCGACTTTGTTCCCGACAATACCAGGCACCTTGTGCTCTGAAATAAACAAGTTTCTGTAACTGTTTGTTTCTAAAACCTAGGCCGAAACGAAAATCCTTAGACGAAAGC
>BLSH010426445.1:778228-795960 GCA_018402905.1 Glandirana rugosa
GATGGAGGAACAACCATCTAGATTACGGGGGCATATGTGCCCTACTGCTAGCGTAAGTTGACCAGCATGAGTCCTGGCAACATAAGCTATAGATAGCAAGCATACGCGCTAAACTTGTCAGCTTGTATGCTGCCAGCATGTTCCCTCAACATACTCGTCTGATCTTTTGAACCAGCATGGTTGTTCGCGAGTATGCTGGCAACATAGCACACATGTCTCGTCAACCATGTTGTTCAACATAACACGTTTTGTGCGTACGAGTCTTCAGTCCTTACCGACCTACGATTAATGTACGTGGACTTGCGAGAAAGGGGCCTGCATGCTAGCACATCACGTCAGTCATACGACGTATGTTGTCGGTTGTATGCTAAGTTGTGCCAGCATGCACGCTAGCCACAGGGTACACATGCTCCGAAGTTTCCCAAACATGTGGTGGCCTTCAGATAAGGCTCAGGACACACATGATTGTACAAACCCTTTGAAGCCTCGTACACATGGGACACCGATCGCACGTACGACCGTGTTGAATCGTATGTTGGCTGTTGTATGCAGCATACTGACTGCACTACACGATCGTACGTCCGGGGAAAGAGCGTTCAGGTGCATGTAATTAGCATCCAGCCATTCCTGACTTCTGAGCATGCGTGTTTTGCACAATACAACTTGTTGTACCAACTGCTCTGTACACACGATACAACGGTCGTATGAGCGCTTGTTGGTACGACCAAGTTTTCTAGTCTGCTCATACAACTCCCTTGTACGACCGTCGTATGTTCGACTGTTCAAATCGCGCATACGAACGATAGATATCGAATACAACGGTCCTGAGTACGACCAGTTGAATGCGATCGTCATCCCGTGTATACGGGGGCATTAGATCTACCAACAAGGAGGTAGTATAAGAGCTTGATTGGATACAAATTGATTGGTAGATCTAAGGCCCCATTCACACCTGAGCACTTTGTAACTAAAAACTCCAAATTGCTGAACACCCAAAATCTTATGTATGTCAATGGTGGCATGGTGCCCGACACCCGACGCTCCAAAAAGATACAGGAGATACTTTTGAGGCATTTTTTGGCCACAAAGGCTTGAATGGGAACACCTAAAACGTGTGTACCTATCGATTTCATGTGTTTTTTTTAGCCTATATGAACTAGTGTCCCCCCTCCCACCTACTTTGCATTGACTAAAATGTAAATGTCTGACACCTGAACACACATGTAAAACGCTGCAAATATGCTCCTAAAACACAAATATATTCATGCAAAAATGCTACAAAAAATTGCCTGACAATCACTCAGATGTGAATGCAGCCTAAAATCGATTGTACAGTCAGATTGTGATGTGTATGGTGAACCTAACAGAACACAGGGGTTAAACATTACTTATTGGTTTTGTGTACCAGTGGAGACAAGCATTCCTAAGGATGAACTAAAGTGGGCCATACATTGATCAAACTGAAGCAATTTCAGTGTGTAGCCATTCCAGCTCCACAGATGTCAATCGTTTGATGGACTTCTGCCAAAGGGATATGTCGGAAAACTTTTCTCAATCAGCCATCTGTCCCAGTGGTGGGGGAATTCCTCCATCCATCCACTATACTTCCCTCCTTACCAATGGTCTGAAGTCTATAAGAGGTCCATTGCCAGCAACTTCTCCCAAGAAGTCAGCTTTGAGCATCTTCATTGGCTAGCGCAGAATGATGGAACGCCTGCACATGCAAGGCTGTCAGTCATCCCGGCACACACAGGGACTGTGATGGCAAAGCAAGCCGAGCTGTGCATGCGCAACTCAGTATGCATTCAGATAGCAGGCAGGCAGGTGATAAGTATCTTGCCTACCCCCAATTTTTGTAAAATGCCTTCAGATAGACTTTCATTACTGCCCACATACCATGGAAGGGGAAGATCCCAGAATACTGCAGGATCCTCGCAGATGGCTCATGCACACCGGGCGCTCGATCTTCTCGTCTGAACACCTTTTACCCCTGGCAAGAAAAGGCAGCTTTAAAAACGGCTAAAGCTGCATATTGCGGGGGTGACAAGGGTTCAGATGCGTTTAGGAGCGTCAAGTGCATTTTCTGCCCAAATGCTTCTCTCCTGAACGCGCTGGAGATTTCTTTTTTCAGCCTATGAATGCATGGACACATAGGGGCTGATTTACTAAAGCGTGAAAGTGCAAAATTTGGTGCAGCTCCACACAGAAACCAATCAGCTTCAAGGTTTTATTGTCAAATCTTGATTGAACAAGCTGAGGTGAGAAGCTGATTGGCTGCCATGCACAGCTGCACCGGTTTTTGCACTCTCCAGCTTTAGTAAATCAACCCCATAGACTTACATAGAGGTGCGGAGAAGGAAAAACGCCTATAAAAGAAATGTTTTTAAAGCCCTGTGTGCTTGGGCCCTTACACTGTCAGATCAGATCTATCCAATAATAATCTGTCAATGTGTGGCTGCAGAGTGGCAGTCTCCCCGTCAGATCTCATCTGGGGTTGTCAATACAAGTTCTACATTCTACTGCATGGATCCACATGAAAGGCTAAAAAATATTTTTTAAATCAATGTGCAATTCCATCAACACAACTGAATCGATGAGTCAATCAGATGCAATCACACAGCATTGATCATCCATAAAAAAAGAACTGTCTGCTGTGCATTGGTCAGCAGTGCTGAGATACTTGAATAGGATTGAATACTATGAGATTATTACTGAGATGTGATCAATAACTTACAATCATATTTTCCAATTATTGATAGAAATGCACAGCCCCCAACAATTGATTGGGTTGTGGACTATTGATCGATCAGATGATGTATTGAAGAGTGTATGGTGGCAGATGGGAGCACACTGCTGCTGCAGCACCTCTTAGGGCAGAGCTGTCAGTCAGTGAACTCTTCTCTGCCATCAGTTATAGGTGAATAGAGAGGAGAAGAAGATGCGGAAAGTTGCCTACCGGCTTGGACATGCTGCTGATCGGAGCGGAGTGAGTGGACACAGCGGAGGAGCCCGGTCTGAGGAGGATCGCTCCACCAAGGAGGTATTATAGGCCGGCCAGACACGTAGCAAAGTCCCCGGACCAACCTTTCCCCGGCTGGGCTCCGCCCCCTCATCATCCGCTGTACTCAGGGGGACTGAGCGACACGGCTTGGGGTACTGACAAGGGTCAGGGGCCGGGGGCGGAGCCTCCGTACTTCACAAGCATGACCCCGCCTACACATGTTTACCCCGCCCTCTCCCTCATGTGGGGAAGGAGAGGCGGCGGTGGGGGTGAGAGCGGAGTCAGTGAGAGGAAAGTTCAGCGAGTACAGAGCAGCACATTACTGACTGCTGACTGAGAGTGACGCCGCACTCACTGTGTGCTACATGGGCAGGCATACAAGGGATAACCTCGCCTCCATGCCTTCTCAGCACAACACTCTGTAACCCTTTTTTAATAAACTCTCATGGAATGTTACAAAGTTGCATTCCATTCATCTCTATACATGGCAGCTCAGCTGTGCAGACCACCACAGAGCAATGCAGGGTCTCCTCCATAATCCCACTATACTCTATGTAGGAAGTGCTAAGGATGGGCTTGGGGCCTCGGGCATGTTCGGAACCGAACGCACCCGAACCCGCCAGGAAGTGAACCTGAACCCGCCAGGAAGTGAACCCGAAACCCTAACCCGCCAGGAAGTGATCCCGAACCTGCCAGGAAGTGAACCCAAACCCGCCAGGAAGTGATCCCGAACCTGCCAGGAAGTGAACCCAAACCCGCCAGGAAGTGAACCCTGCGCTAATCACAGGCAGTGAGGCATTCCCCCGATCGCTGAAGCCTAGAGTCATCCCTTTAACCACTGGGCACTTAAACCCCCTTAACAACCAGACCAATTTTCAGCTTTCAGCGCTCTCACACTTTGAATGACAATTACTCAGTCATGCAACACTGCACCCATATGAAATTTGCGTCCTTTTTTTCACACAAATAGAGCTTTCTTTTGGTGGTATTTAGTCATCGCTGGGTTTTTTATTTTTTGCGCTATAATTAAAAAAAGACCGAAAATTTTGAAAAAAAAAGAATTTTTCTTCATTTCTGTTATAAAATTTTGCAAATTAGTAATTTTTCTTCATAGATTTTGGCCAAAATTTATACTGCTACCTATCTTTGGTAAAAAACAAAACAAATTAGTGGATATTATTTGGTCTTTGTGTAAGTTATAGAGTCTACAATCTATGGTGCCAATCACTGAATATTGATCACACCTGATGTACTGACGGCCTATCTCATTTCCCGAGACCCTAACAAGCCAGGAAAGTACAAATACCCCCCAAATGACCCCTTTTTGGAAAGTAGACATTCCAAGGCATTTAGTAAGAGGCATGGTGAATTTTTTGAAGTTGTAATTTCTTCCCACAATTTTTTGCAAAATGAAATTTTTTTTTCCCAAAATTGTCCTATGTTAATGGGTTATTTCTCACACCCAGCATATGCATACCACAAATTACACCCCAAAATACATTCTACTACTCCTCCTGAGTATGGCAATACTACATGTGTGAGTCTTTTACACAGCCTGGCCACATACAGAGGCCCAACATGTAGGGATCGCCATCAGGCGTTCTAGGAGCATAAATTACACACATAATTTCTTGACTACCTCTTGCACTTTTGAAGGTCCTGGAGCAACAGGACAATGGAAACGCCCAAAAAATGACCCCATTTTGGAAAGTAAACACCCCAACGTATATTGTAGGAGGCATAGTGAGTTTTTTGAACATGTAATTTTTTCCACAAGTGTTTGGAAAATGTGGAAAGAAAATGAAAACGCATTTTTTTTTTTACACAAAGTTATCCATTTATACAATATTTCTAACACACAGCATGTACATAGCAAAAATGACACCCCAAAATATATTCTGCTACTCCTCCCGAGTATGGCGATACCACATGTGTGACACTTTTACACAGCCTGGCCACATACAGAGGCCCAACATGCAGGGAGCACCATTAGGTGTTCTAGGGGCATATATTTAGAATCTAATTTGACCATCTTTTACACTATTGTGAGGCACTGTGGTGGCATGGATAGGCACTGTAGTGGCACAGATGGGCAGGGTATTGGCACGGATGAGCAGTAGAGTGGCATGGATGGGCACTGTAGTGGCATGGATGGGCACTGTAGTGGCACGGTTGGGCACTGTAGTGGCATGGTTGGGCACTGTATTGGCACGGATGGGCAACGGATGAGAACTGATGTGGTATGGATGAGCATGAATGAGGCACAAATGAGCCATGGATGGGGATGGATGAGCCACGGATGGGTGGGTGAGCACGGATTGGTGGGTGAGCATGGATGGATGGCTGGGTGAGCATGGATGGGTGAGCATGGATGGATGGATGGGTGAGCACGGCTAGGTGGGTGAGCATGGATGGATGGCTGGGTGATCATGGATGGATGGCTGGGTGAGCATGGATGGATGGATGACTGGGTGAGCACGGCTGGGTGGGTGAGCATGGATGGATGGGTGAGCACGGCTGGGTGGGTGAGCATGGATGGATGGGTGAGTGTGCACGACTGGGTGGGTGAGCATGGATGGGTGAGCACGGCTGGGTGGGTGAGCACGGATGGATGGCTGGGTGAGCACGGATGGATGGCTGGGTGAGCATGGATGGATGGGTGGGCATGGATGGATGGGTGAGCTTGGATGGATGGTTGAGCACGGCTGGGTGGGTGAGCATAGATGGATAGGTGAGCACGGCTGGGTGGGTGAGCATGCATGGCTGGATGGGTAAGGATGGGTGAGCATGGATGGATGGGTGAGCATGGATGGGTGGGTGGGTGAGGATGGGAGGGGGTGGATGGATTGGGTTGAGGATCTGTGGGGGATGGATCGATTGGATGAGGATGGGTGGGGGGGTGGATGGATGTGTGATGATGCCTGGGTGGGTGGTAAATGGATGGGGTGGGTGCAGATTGTCACTTAGCAGTGCTGTGGGCATTACACATCGCCCACAGCACTGCAGCAGTCTTGTCTCCCCCTCTCTCCTCTCGCAATGCACAGAGAGGAGAGAGAAAAGCCGGCGGAAGCGCCGGCTTGTTTACATGTGATCGCGCCGTCATTTGACAGCGCGATCAAGTGTTAATAGGCCGCTCACAGCGGCCTCTCACCGCAAGCCGTGATCAGTCGGGTCCCTTGGACCCGACGGTCACGGATGTTCCCATGTGCACGCCCCAGGGGGCGCGCGGGAAGCGCGATTCTGGGAGGACGTCAATAGGCATCCTCCCAGAATTAAGCAACCGCCCTGTAGACGTCTTTTGTCTATAGGGCGGTTGTTAACTGGTTAATCCAGGACACATATGTATTGCACAGGTTCTGAGGCTACTTTAATGCAGACAAGGCACCAAGTGAGTTTAATTACCACCTTAATCAGCCACAGAACCTGAGTAATTAATATGTGTCCTGGATTAAAGGGGTGATGTGGCAACCCTACTAAAGCCGCACATTGGGGAAATGTCTCACTGCCTGTGATCAGTGCAGGGTTCTCTTCCTGGCAGGCTCGGGCACGCTCAGTTCCGAACAAGTCGGAGGCCATCCTTAGTAGCAACATGGCCGTCAACATGGACTAAGCACTATGGGAAGTGTCATTAGAGGGGTCTCTATAGTCCCACTATACTGTATGTAGGAACATGGTCCCCAACATGGACTAAGCACTATGGGAAGTGGTGTCCTGTGCACACAGCGGTGTCATTAGAGGGGTCTCCATAGTCCCACTATACTGTATGTAGGAACATGGCCGTCATCACGCCCCAGAAAAGGGTGGACATCCAGACTTGCAATACTGCGCTCCAACGGCTGTCTCTACATATCCTGCTTTTTAACCTTGTACATGCTGCATTCCTAACTACTCAAATGTGAGTGCTACTAACTGTGTTTGCTGTCTGTGCACAATAAAATGGTAACTGGATTACGCTATGGGCATGTGTTTTTCTGCTATTTTGTTTCCTTGAGGATCGCTGGTGGATCTTTACCGTGAGTTCGTGAAGTTTGAGAGATACACCTGGGCTCTCTAGGGAGTAATTACGTCCCTACAGGCGTGTTTTGGCTATTCCATTAAATTGGAAGCCACACTGTTCTGGTAAGTGGCTTTTCAATCATCGGTGGTGGAGTCTCAATCATTGCATGACATTTTTTATGGACTGTTAAGCCTTCCTACACTGGGTGTCAGCTTTCTTTTATGAGAAACTCTTCTCTATATATGATTTTTATGTTCAACTTACTGACTTATACTGAGGTTGATCATTGATTGTGCATCTTTTGTGGGCCTCCTTCATATGTGGACTTTACATTATTTAATCGAGTGATTCCTGGTATTGTCATTTATCTTGTTATGCGCTGCTACCTTTTTTACATGTATGTAGGAACTAGGGTTGCCACATCATCCCTTTAATCCAGACCAGGACACATATGAATTAAACAGATTCTGAGGCTGATTTAATGCAGATAAGGAACCAAGTGAGTTTAATTACCACCTTAATCAGCCACAGACCCTGTGTAATTAATATGTGTCCTGAATTAAAGGGATGATGTGGCAACCCTAGTAGGAACATGGCTGTCAACATGGACTCAGCACTATGGGAAGTGTCATTAGAGGGGTCTCCATTGTCCCACTATACTCTATGTAGGAACATGGCCGTCAACATGGACTAAGCACTATGGGAAGTGTCCTGAGCACACAGCCGTGTCATTAGAGGGGTCTCCATAATCCCACTATACTCCATGTAGGAACATGGCCCCTAACATGGACTAAGCATTATGAAAAGTGTCCTGTGCACACAGCTGTGTAATTAGAGGAGTCTTCATAGTCCCACTATACTCTATGTAGGAACATGGCCCCCAACATGGACTAAGCACTATGGGAAGTGTCAGCCCTACCACCAGAGACAGCCCCAGACCACCAGAGACAGTCCGAGACTACCATAGGCAGCCCCAGACGACCATAGGCAGCCCCAGACTAGACCACCAGAGATAGCCCCAGACCACCAGAGACAGCCCAAATCCACCCAATTTCCCCGCCGCTACAGAGCCGCTATTCTGAGAGACATCCCAATCCAGCAAAGGGACACCCCCAGTCCAGAGACAGTCGCAGACCAGCAAAGAGACAGCCGCAGTCCAGGGACAGCCCCAGACCAGCAAAGAGACATCCCCAGTCTAGAGAGAGCCCCAGACCAGCAAATAGACAGCCTCATACCACCAGAGACAGCCTCAGACCACCAGAGACAGCACCAGACACAGCCCCAGACCAGACCATCAGAGACAGCCCCAGACCAGACCACCAGAGACAGCCCCAGACCACCAGAGACAGCCCCAGACCACCAGAGACAGCCCCAGACCACAGGAGACAGCACCAGACCACAGGAGACAGCACCAGACCACAGGAGACAGCCCCAGACCACAGGAGACAGCCCCAGACAACTAGAGACAGCTCCAGACCACCACAGACAGCCCCAGACAACCATAGACAGCCCCAGACCACTATAGACAGCCCCAGACATCTATAGACAGCCCCAGACCACCAGAGACAGCCCCAGACTACCAGAGACAGCCCCAGACCAGACCACCAAAGACAGCCCAAATCCACCCAATTTCCCTGCCGCTACAGAGCGGGACTTTAGCTTTAACATACACATACACTGGATCAGTTCAGTGCACTCACCTTCTTCCCTGTGTAGTTGTCACCGTGTGTCGGCCAGTGATTAACAGAGAGGCTGCAGTTGTTCCCCAACTCCCGAGTGCAGGTGTCTGTCCCCTGCAGGTGCTTCTCACTCTGCTTCAGGCACAGCCGCATAGCGGGTGGCGAGCGGTGGCCGTGGCTTGTGTTACCCCAGTCCAGGCTGCGGTCACCGCTTATCTTCTGCTGTGCGGCCTGTCATCAACAGGCTGCCCTTCTACATGCAGCCTGGAGGCCCCGGCCCACCGGGCAAACACCCAGTGTGCCCTATGGCCAGTCCGGGCCTGCACACAGCAGTGTCATTAGAGGGGTCTCCATAGTCCCACTATACTCTATGTAGGAACATGGCCCCCAACATGGATTAAGAACTATGGGAAGTGTCCTGTACACACAGCTGTGTCATTAGAGGGGTCTCCATAGTCCCACTATACTCTATGTAGGAACATGGCCCCCAACATGGACTAAGCACTATGGGAAGTGTCATTAGAGCGGTCTCCATAGTCCCACTATACTGTATGTAGGAACATGGCTGCCAACATGGACTAAGCACTATGGCAAGTGTCATTAGAGGGGTCTCCATAGTCCCACTATACTGTATGTGGGAACATGACCGCCAACATGGACTAAGCACTATGGGAAGTGTCCTGTACACAGAGCCGTGTCATTAGAGGAGTCTCCATAGTCCCACTATACTCTATGTAGGAACATGGCCCCCAACATGGACTCAGCACTATGGGAAGTGTCCTGTACACACAGCCATGTCATTAGAGGAGTTTCCATAGTCATACTATACTCTATGTAGGAACATGGCCCCAACATGGATTAAGCACTATGGGAAGTGTCCTGTGCACACAGCCGTGCCATTAGAGGGTCCTCCATAGTCCCACTATACTCTATGTAGGAACATGGACCCCAACATGGATTAAGAACTATGGAAAGTGTCCTGTACACACAGCGTGTCATTAGAGTAGTCTCCATAGTCCCACTATACTCTACATAGGAACATGGCCCCCAACATGGACTAAGCACTATGGAAAGTGTCATTAGAGTGGTCTCCATAGTCCCACTATACTGTATGTAGGAACATGGCTGCCAACATGGACTAAGCACTATGGGAAGTGTCATTAGAGGGGTCTCCATAGTCCCACTATACTGTATGTAGGAACATGGCCACCAACATGGACTAAGCACTATGGGAAATGTCCTGTACACAGAGCCATGTCATTAGAGGAGTCTCCATAGTCCCACTATACTCTATGTAGGAACATGGCCCCCAACATGGACTCAGCACTATGGGAAGTGTCCTGTGCACACAGCCGTGCCATTAGAGGGTCCTCCATAGTCCCACTATACTCTATGTAGGAACATGGACCCCAACATGGATTAAGAACTATGGGAAGTGTCCTGTACACACAGCGTGTCATTAGAGGAGTCTCCATAGTCCCACTATACTCTATGTAGGAACATGGCCCCCAACATGGACTAAGCACTATGGGAAGTGTCATAAGAGGGGTCTCCATAGTCCCACTATACTCTATGCAGGAACATGGCCCCCAACATGGACTAAGCACTATGGGAAGTGTCCTGTACACACAGCCCTGTCATTAGAGGCGTCTCCATAGTCCCACTATTCTCTATGTAGGAACATGGCCCCCAACATGGACTAAGCACTATAGGAAGTGTCATTAGAGGCGTCTCCATAGTCCCACTATACTCTATGTAGGAACATGGCCCCTAACATGGACTAAGCACTATGAAAAGTGTCCTGTGCACACAGCTGTGTCATTAGAGGGGTCTCCATAGTCCCACTATACTCTAGGTAGGAACATGGCCCTCAAAATGGAGTAAGCACTATGGGAAGTGTCCTGTGCACACAGCCATTTCATTAGAGGGGTCTACATAGTCTCACTATACTCTTTGTAGCAACATGGCCCCCAGAATGGACTAAGCACTATGGGAACTGGTGTCCTGGGCACACAGTCGTGTCAATAGAGGGGTCTCCATAGTCCAACTATACTCTATGTAGGAACATGGCCCCCAACATGTACTAAGCACTATGGGAAGTGTCATTAGAGGGGTCTCCATAGTCCCACTATACTCTATGCAGGAACATGGCCCCCAATATGGACTAAGCACTATGGGAAGTGTCCTGTACACACAGCCCTGTCATTAGAGGCGTCTCCATAGTCCCACTATACTCTATGTAGGAACATGGCCCCCAACATGGACTAAGCACTATGGGAAGTGGTGTCCCCTGGACCTGACGGTCACAGATGTTCCCATGTGCACGCCCCAGGGGGTGCGCGGGAAGCGCGATTCTGGGAGGACGTCAATAGGCATCCTCCCAGAATTAGGCAACCGCCATGTAGACGTCTTTTGTCTATAGGGCGGTTGTTAACTGGTTAATCCAGGATACATATGTATTGCACAGGTTCTGAGGCTACTTTAATGCAGACAAGGCACCAAGTGAGTTTAATTACCACCTTAATCAGCCACAGAACCTGAGTAATTAATATGTGTCCTGGATTAAAGTGGTGATGTGGCAACCCTACTAAAGCCGCACATTGGGGAAATGTCTCACTGCCTGTGATCAGTGCAGGGTTCTCTTCCTGGCAGGCTCGTGCACGCTCAGTTCCGAACAAGCCGGAGGCCATTCTTAGTAGGAACATGGCCATCAACATGGACTAAGCACTATGGGAAGTGTCATTAGAGGGGTCTCTATAGTCCCACTATACTGTATGTAGGAACATGGTCCCCAACATGGACTAAGCACTATGGGAAGTGGTGTCCTGTGCACACAGCCGTGTCATTAGAGGGGTCTCCATAGTCCCACTATACTCTATGTAGGAACATGGCCCCTGACATGGACTAAGCGCTATGGGAAGTGTCCTGTGCACACAGCCATGTCATTAAAGGGTTCTCCATGGTGTGTGTTAAATTAAATAAAAGGATGTGGCGCTACTCCCTCTTTGGACTCTAATACATATACAGTACACATGCAATACTCAATATACAATTGTGTATAGACAAAAATTAATAAGTATAAAATCAGTTGCCAAAAAAAGTTCCAAAAAACTTTCAAATTATCTTTTGTAAATAGGTCTCAAAAGAAATAGTCCATCCACGGTGCTCAAAGAAGTGAGTGATAAAAGTATAAATCCACAGATTCCATCTTCAAACTGAAAAAGTGCTCCACCACCACTCGTGCTGTAAGCAATACAAACTCACCAGAAATAAAAATTAAATAAGCCTTTGGATATAATGCAATTTCTCCAGTAGAACAGATCCAAGCAGCCTCTTAGTGTATTAGGGTGTCTGCAGCCAACACTAAATCAATAACCGTACTATCTCTGTGTTTTTCTATAACATCTCAGAGGTACCTCCAAAGTGCGCTCAAAGAAAACAGATACAAGTTCATCGCGCAATACGTTTATTAAAATGGGTTGAATAAAAAGTAAGCAGTAGATTTTGAACTCACATTTCAATGTGCTGTATGCCAGCACCAGCATGTACAGCTCGTATGGGAAAAAAAGCCGGCTCTGTGCAGCACGGCGTGCGTTCCAACACACGGAACCAACCAGACCGGAAGTGACTTTAATCAAAGGCGGGTGCGGCCTATGGTTCTCCATAGTCCCACTAAACTCTATGTAGGAACATGGCCCCCGACATGAACTAAGCACTATGGGTGGTGTCCTGTGCACATAGCCGTGTCATTAGGGGGCTCTCCGCAGTCCCACTATACTCTATGTAGGAACATGACACCCAACATGGAGTAAGCACTGTGGGAAGTGTCCTGTGCACACAGCCCTGTACATGGTTAATAATGCCAAACAAGAAGAAGCGAGGAGGAGAAAAGAAGAAGAAGCCGCTTTCTATGGTGGCACACCTGCTGGCTCGATCCCAAGCTGTGCTACCTGGGTCTATAGCCACTTAAAAGACCAGGCTTTTTCTGGCACTTTTTGTTTACAAGTTTATTGCTGTGTTCATATATGTGCAAGTTGGAAGCAGGTTTCCCTGCATCCAATTCATATGACAGGCGAGCGTGTCCGACTCTCAAGGGAGCCAGTTCACACACATCCGGGGCGGTGTGCGTGTTTGGGTCCGGTACAGGTGCAAATTCAGGAAAAAAATGCAACACAAAACAATATTTACCATACATTTTTGTAAAATGTGAAAGATGTTGTTACTCCAAGTAAATAGATACCCAACATGTCACAGTTTAAAATTGCACAAGCTCGTGGAATGGTGACAAACTTCAGTACATAAAAATCTCCATAGGTGGCGCATTTAAACGCCTTTACAGGATACCTGTTTAGAGTTACAGAGTAGGTCTAGCACTAGAATTATTGTTCTCACTCTAACATTTATGGCGATACCTCACGTGTGGTGTCGTTCCTTTCTTTTTTACTTTTTATACTGTCCCTTTGTTTTATTATTTTTTTTAATCACTTTTATTCATATTACAAGGAATGTAAACATCCCTTGTAATAATAATAATAATAATAAACGTTATTTTATATAGCGCCTTTAAAGGTGACTTCTCTAAGCGCTTTGCAAGGAAAACACAAGAAATACACAGGATAACATAACATAAGGGATAAAGGGACAATTACGTGAAAGCTTGTCTAAAGAAAACCATTTTTAGATTTGATTTGAATGAGTTTAGAGAAGAGGACTCTCTGACATTCTTAGGAAGTGAATTCCATAATTTTGGAGCATAGCAGGAGAAGACTCGGTCCCCCATTGAGTGTAGGTGAGTAGGGGGGACACACAGTAGACCAGAATTTGAGGAGCGGAGGTTACGAGGTGGGGAGTAAGTTGAAAAAAGTTCAGAGAGATAATGGGGTGCCAAGCCATGAAGAGCCCTGTAGGTGAGCAAGAGGATCTTAAAGTCTATGCAAAACCTGACGGGTAGCCAGTGTAAGGACTCCAGGATAGGGGTAATATGATCACTTGTAGCAGACCTAGTCAGGATTCCGGCTGCAGAATTTTGAACATATTGAAGCAGATTTATAATGAACTTAGGTACACCAGCAAGTAGAGCATTGCAGTAGTCAAGTCGGGAGAACACAAATGTATGGATCATATTTTCAGCTACAGTGTATGATCGCATAGGACGCATCCAAGCAATGTTTCTCAAGTGGAAAAAAGATGTTCTGACAACATTTTGTACATGTGGCTCAAAGGTTAGACTAGCATCAAATATCACCCATAGATTTTTCAATTTAGACTGAAGCTCAAGTACAGTTCCATCTATAGATAAGCTATTAGGACTGGCCTTACGTAATTGATGGGGGGTGCCAATAAACATGACTTCAGTCTTGTCACAGTTTAATTGAAGGAAGTTATATGCCATCCAAGTTTTATATCACAAATACAGTTGGATAGGAGAGAAGCAGCCAAAGTAGAATCTGGTTTAGTGTGGATGTATATCTGATCGTCATCAGCATAGAAGTGATACTTGAGCCTATGTGATCTAAGCAGTTGGCCGAGTGGAAACATGTAAGTGGCATCCTCATCTGGTGACAAGTGGCATCCTCATCTGGTGGCAAGTGACATTCTCATCTGGTGGCAGGGAGTATGCAAGTGGCATCCTCATCTAGTGGCAGGGAGTATGCAAGTGGCATCCTCCTCTGGTGGCAGGGAGTATGCAAGTGGCATCCTCATCTGGTGGCAGGGAGCATGCAAGTAGCATCCTCATCTGATGGCAGGGAGCATGAGAGGACATAGCTCTCTGCATCACCGCTCCTCCGACTTCCGCACTCATATCACGATTGTTGAGTGCGGGGAGCAGAGAGATGACATCATCTCTCACTGCCCTCACCGCTCACAGTGCGGGACTCTTTAGTGTCGGAGGTGCGGCGGGGAGCAGAGAGATGACATCTCTCACGGCCCGCACTGCATCACCGATCTCCTGCCTCAGAACTGACCAACTGACCAGTGACATCCTTATCTGGTGGCACTGGCAGGCAGCCTGCAAGTAGTATCCTCATCTGGTGACAAGTGGTATCCTCATCTGGTGGCAAGTGGCATCCTCATCTGGTGGCAAGTGGCATCCTCATATGGTGGCAAGTGTCATCCTCATCTGGTGGCAAGTGGAATCCATATCTGGTGGCAAGTGGCATCCTCATCTGGTGGCAAGTGACATTCTCATCTGGTGGCAAGTGGCATCCTCATCTGGTGGCAAGTGGCATCCTCATCTGGTGACAAGTGACATTCTCATCTGGTGGCAAGTAGCATCCTCATCTGGTGGCAGGGAGTATGCAAGTGGCATCCTCATCTGGTGGCAGGGAGTATGCAAGTGGCATCCTCATCTGGTGGCAGGGAGTATGCAAGTGGCATCCTCATCTGGTGGCAGGGAGCATGCAAGTAGCATCCTCATCTGATGGCAGGGAGCATGCAAGTTGCATCCTCACCTGGTGACAGGCAGCGTGGCAAGTGGCATCCTCATCTGGTGGCAGGCAGCATGACAAGTGGCATCCTCATCTGGTGGCAGGCAGCGTGGCAAGTGACAATCCGCATCTGGTAGCATGCGATGTGGCAAGTGACATACTCGGGGCTCCCACTGATTCAGCATTATGGTGAGTTGAACTATTTTATTTTATATTTATACAATGTAATAAGAGAAATGCGCTTCAGTCATCCCGACACCATATCAAGCATGGTGCCATGATGAATGAAGCGCCAGCACCAGCCATTTCACCGACAAATTTCCCACGAAAAATCGCATACCCCCCCCCCCCCCCCCGGGTCTCAGCACAATTTTCTTCCGCGCAGCAGGTCCCCAGTGCCAAAAAGGTTGGGGACCGCTGGTCTACAGTATCAAAGGCAGAACTAAGATCTAATAGAATAGTTAGTGACCCGAAATCAGAGGCTAACAGAAGGTTGTTAGTGACTTGGCCCAAGGTGGTTTCTGTGCTGTGCAGCTGGCGAAAACCAGATTGGAGGGGTTCAAATAGATTATTTAAAGTCAGGTGATTATGTAACTGAGATATCAATGCCCGCTCGAGGATCTTGGAAAGGAAGATATTGGGCTGAAATTGTTTAAATTGTCCAGGGAAGTGTTGTTTTTTTTTTTTTTTTTGGTACCGGGGTGATAGCGGCAGTTTTGAGGATTGTTGGTACAAACCAGTGCTAAGGGAATCATTTATGATATCGAGGATAATGGGGCATAGAGAATTAAAACAAGATTTAAATAAGTGGGTGGGAATAGGGTCAAGTATGCAGGTGGAGGATTTCATTTAGTTAGAGATGAAGAGTCAAGCACAGAGAAGTGGGAGAGAGAGGAGCCAGAGAAGCTAGGTGGGTCAGGAAGTGATGTGGATAAAACATGTGGTGTGGTAAGAATTTGGTGTCTTATTTTGTCAATTTTTGAGGAGAAAAAATCTAGGAATGTGTTACAGAGCTGTGTTGAAGCAGGTAGTGTGGAAGGACTGTGATGTTTTAATAATTTGTCAATGGTGTAGAAGAGTTGTCTGGGGTTGTAAGATTTTTTTCTATAGCATGGGAGAAAAGGTCTGATCTACCGGTCTAAATTGTGAGCTCCAGGGTGTGTCCTTTGATTTGCATGGGGAAGCAGGCAAACTGAGTTAGGTCAAAGCATTCAAGAAGAGACAGGAAGTCTTTAGCTAAACTTGAAGACTCCGTATCAATGTGTATATTAACCACTTCAATACTGGGCACTTAAACCCCCTTCCTTCCCGGACCAATTTTCAGCTTTCAGCGCTGTTGCAGTTTGAATGACAATTACGCGGTCGTGCAACGTTGTACCCATATGAAATTTTATCATTTTTTTCACATAAATAGAGCTTTCTTTTGGTGGTATTTAATCACCCCTGTTTTTTTTTATTTTTTGCGCTATAAATTAAAAAAAGACTGAAAATGTTCAAAAACAATGCATTTTTTCTGCGTTTCTGTTATAAAATTTTGCAAATAAGTAATTTCTCTTCATAAATTTTGACCAAAAATGATACTGCTATATTTCTTTGGTAAAAATAACCCAAATCGGAGTTTATTTGGTGTTGGCGGACAGACAGATGTGACGGGGACTGTGACAGATGTGACGGGGACATACAGATGTTTTGTGTATTGTGACAGATGTGACGGGGACAGGCAGATGTTTTGTGTATGTTTTGTGTATGGTGACAGTTGTGACGGGGACAGACAGATGTTTGGGTACTGTGACAGATGTTTTGGGGACATACAGATGTTTTGGGGACTGTGACAGATGTTTTGGGTATGGTGACAGATGTGATTGGGGACATACAGATGTTTTGGGGACTGTTTATGGGGACACTGACATGTATGTGGACAGGGGTATCAGTGTGCTTGGTGTACTGTGTGGGGGGCGATCTGTGACAGCTTTCTGCATGAAATCCTCATCATGCAGAGAGCTGTTACCTATCCGCAGATTCCCCCCTCCCCCCCTTCCCTAGCACTGAGCTCTCACTGAGCTCGGCGGGGGGAGAACTGTCACAGAGACGTTCGTCTCTGTTTACAATGTTTGGACACAGCCGTCACATGATCGGGAGGGCCAGTCACTATCCTGATCTATGCTCAGCTGGGTCCTGTGATCATAATGATCACAGGATCCAGCAGCAGCGCGCCGCGTGGCCGAGCTCCCTTTCTGCAGGACGTAAATACACGTCCTGTCAGAACGGGGAAGCTCCCACCCGGCCATATATGTACAGTGGCCGGGTGGGAGGTGGTTAAAGTTCAAGTATAACAATTCTTTTAAAGCTAAGACATAAAAATGACAGTAGATCCACAAAGTCACCTAAAAAATCTCTACAAGGCTTTGGTGGACAATAAACTGTAGCAGTAACAGATGAGTGGGGAAAACAGACCTTGAGAGCAAGACATTCAAACGAGGAAAAAGAGAGTACATTTACAGGGGATAAAGTGTACAGCAAGCTGCACAAAACAATTATACCTCCATCTTTGCCAGACAGACGTGGGAGGTCAAACAAACCATACCTCGGTCTTTCCCTCGAGCCGGTGCGCCGCGCGACGACGACCT
>BLSH010426445.1:795970-806011 GCA_018402905.1 Glandirana rugosa
GAGTTGGTTGCAAAGGATGCCATCATTTTGTTTGTGCCAGGTTTCAGGTAAGCACAGAAAATCAAACTTATTACTTACAATAGAGTCCGAAATAAGTAGTACCTTATTGTTAGCAGAGCGTGTGTTCAGGAGCACTGATCTGGCCTTCCTTGGAGGATCAATGGGAGTCAAAGTGGGGTCAGGGCATGTCAGTGAAAGTAGGCTTTTGAAGTCACCAGTGTGGGATGGTCTTGCAGCCTTACGCTGAAAAGCAGGAATTGAGACAACACTGGTACTTGAAGGAAGGAGAAGACGTCCAGTGCCACGATGCATAGAACTCTTTGGCCGTAAAATCCCAATATTCCGACTGAGATCATATGCGCCTTTGGACAAGAAATAATTTTGATTTAGTTGCTGGAGTTGTGTACCTGAGCAGCATGACTGAGAGATGCAGGTAATGTGGTCCCATGCAGGGCAGTAAAAGAAGTTCAGTGATCCGGGAAGATTTGGAGGCAAGTCAGCAGCAAGGGGCAAGTTTTGAAGCAGCGGTCCAGTGCAGGGCAATCAAAGAGATCAAGCTGGGGCAGGTTGTGAAATGGTGGTCCAGTGCAGGGTGATGAAAAAGATGTGGGAAGATTCGGAGGTCCGTCAGCAGCAAGCTGGGGCAGGATGTGAGACAGGATCCAGTCACTTATAGAGTAACAATCCCAGAGAACCGAGAGATCAGAGCAATCAATCCAGGGAATCTAAAAACACGATAAATCACTCCTATAGTCAGAAAAAGGAGGAAGTTGAATAAATAAAAAATAGTAAATGGTGTGAGGAGCGGCAGCCAAATGCGCCAGCCTTCCCTCTACAGCCAGGAGAAGAGCTAGCTGTAATAAAAATAAGGATGTCCTCTTTATGGAGAGATCTGGGGTCAAAAAGACCCCAAATCTCTCCTTTACCTTTACAAGCAAAAGATAAAAAAAAATGTTTTCTTTGATCTTTTGCCTTAAAAAAAAATTAAAACTAAAATTTGTTTACTTCCAGCCTGGACCGGAAGTTCACGTCACTTCGGTACGCCAATGCCATAGAAGCGATCAAAGCAGATATACTCTTTGATCGCCTGTGTGGCCAGCCAGCGGATCATTTCTTGGGCAAACTGGCAGAAACAGTAAGCCCAAGAAACTCAGGCGAGGGGGGTGGGAGCGTCCCCTCCCACAGGTTTTGAAAGCACTCCAGTGGCTCATGGGACGCTCGGACCACTTTCATGAGAAAGCCAGCCACCAGCTTAATGGCTCATAGCTTCAGCCCTAAACCCAGTAAACCACTTGCAGACTGCAAGTGGCTAAGGCTGAGCCCTATCCCCCTCCCTCATTTCAGGATTTGACTGACTGCAGGGGGAGCCAATGGCTCCTGCTTCCTCAGCAAAGCTTGTGAGAGTGGGGAGAGCTGCTTCAGACAGGCATAGCGCTGGATTGTTACAGGAGTCAGGAAAGTATAGGGGGGGGGGGAGCAATACATATCCTGAAACATTTTTTACCTTAAAACAGGGAATGCAGTAAGGTAAAAAATGTTTAGGGTTTACAACCACTTTAAGGTAAAAACTACCATTGGCTTCCGCTGCTGTCAGTCAAAGCCAGTGAGCAGAGAACGAATGGCGGACTGAACCATGATGGGTGTGTCAATGGACTGCATATCTGCCATATCTTAAAAAAACTGCCCATAAAACGTCGGGCGCTTTGGAGGCGCTAGCAGTGCGCTTTTTTTAAGGCCACGTGACAAAGTGAAGGTAAAAAAAACCCTTTTGCTGAGCTTTTGAGGCTCTTTTTGTGCACTTTTCAGGCGCTTTTGAAGTGCTTCCCATTCCTTTCAATGGAGAGGGGCCTTTTTGAGGTGCTTTTTTTAGCGCTCCAAACATGCTCCAAAGTTGCTGCTAGCAGGACTTTTTTCACTGCCCCACCAGCACACTGCCCCAGTGTGAAAGCATCCATTGAAATGAATGGGAAGCAGTTTTCAAGAGCTTTCAGGCGCAAAAGAGCAAAAGCGCCTCAGTGTGAAAGGGGTCTAAAGAGGAGGAGCTGAGAGCGCCATCAGGGGACCCCAGAAGAGAAGGTTGAGTATAACATGTTCATCATTTTGAGAAAAAAAAATATAGCTTTACAATCAGTTTGCCATAGCTGTATCATTCGTACAGCTGTGAGCGACTGTATGTTTAACCACTTGAAGACCAGGCCTTTTTCTGACACTTTGTTTACAAGTAAAACTCAGTATTTTTTGCTAGGAAATGACTGTTGTGCTCATAAGTCTACATACCCAGGCAGAATTTAGGATTTTTTGGCCATTTTTCAGAGAATGTGAGTGATAGCACAAAAACTTTTCTTTCATTCATGGTTAGTGTTTGGCTGAAGCTATGTATTATCAGTCAACTGTGTTTACTCTTTTTAAATCACAATGACAACAAACTACCCAAATTACCCTGATCAAAAGTTTACATACCCCAGTTCTTAATACTGTGTATTGCCCCCTTTAACATCAATGGCAGCTTGAAGTCTTTTGTGGTTTTTGTGGATAAGGCTCTTGATCTACTTAGATGGTAAAGCTGTCCATTCCTCCTTGCAAAAAAAGCCTCCAGTTCCTGGAAATTCTTGGGCTGTCTTGCATGAACTGCATGTTTGAGATCTCCCCAGAGTGGCTCAATGATATTGAGGTCAGGAGACTGCCACTCCAGAACCTTCACTTTATTCTGCTGTAGCCAATGACAGGTCGACTTAGCCTTGTGTTTTTGATCATTGTCATGTATGAATGTCCCAAGTACGTCCCATGTGCAGCTTCCTGGCTGATGAATGCAAATGTTCCTCCAGTATTTTTTGATAACTTACTGCATTCATCTTGCCATCCATTTTGACCAAATTTCCTGTGCCTTTGTAGCTCACACATCCCCAAAACATCAGTGATCCACCTCCGTGTTTCACAGTAGGAATGGTGTACCTTTCATCATAGGCCTTGTTGACTCCTCTCCAAATGTAGCATTTATGGCTGAAGCCAAAAAGCTCAATTTTGGTCTCATCACTCCAAATGACTTTGTTTTACGGTTTAAGGCTTGCCTCTGCGCTGTTTGGCATATTGTAAGTGGGATACTTTTGGCATTTGCGTAGTAATGGCTTTCTTCTGGCAACTCATCTTTCTTCAAGTGCCTCTTTATTGTGCATCTTAAGACAGCCACACCACATGTTTCAGAGAGTCCTGTATTTCACTTGAAGTTATTTGTGGGTTTTTCTTTGCATCCTGAACAATTTTCCTGGCAGTTGTGGCCGTGGTTTGGTTTGAACGGAACCCCTCATTTTCCACTTCTTGATTAGAGTTTGAACACTATGGATTGGCATTCATAATTCCTTGGATATCTTTTTATATCCCTTTCCTGTTTTATACAGTTCAACTACTTTACCGCAGATCCTTTGACAATTCTTTTGCTTTCCCCATGACTCAGAAATGTCAGTGTAGCCCTAGATTAAAGATGCAAGGGTCTGTCAGGAGTCCAGAAACTCATTGGCGTTTAATACACACACACTAATTACAAGCAAACAGATCACAGGTGAGGATGGTTACCTTTAATAGTCATCTAAACCCCTTTGTGTCAACTTGTGTGCATGTTATCATGCCAAAATCACCAGGGTATACAAACAGGGTAGTTTGTTTTCATTACAATTTAAAAAGAGTAAACATAGTTGATTGCTCATAAATGGCTTCAGCCAAACACTAACCATGAGTGAAAGAAATGCTTTTGTGTTATTCATAATCTCTGAAAAATGGCCAAGAAATCAAATTCTGCCAGGGTATGTAAACGTATGAGCACAACTGTATATACAGTATCTCACAAAAGTGAGTACACCCCTCACATTTTTATAAATATTTTATTATATCTTTCCATGTGACAATACTGAAGAAATTACACTTTGCTACAATGTAAAGTAGTGAGTGTACAGCTTGTATAACAGTGTAAATTTGCTGTCCCCTCAAAATAACTCAACACACAGCCATTAATGTCTAAACCGCTGGCAACAAAAGTGAGTACACCCCTAATTGAAAATGTCCAAATTGGGTCCAAAGTGTCAATATTTTGTGTGGTCACCATTTTTTATCCAGCACTGCCTTAACCCTCTTGGGCATGGAGTTAACCAGAGGTTCACAGGTTGCCATTGGAGTCCTCTTCCACTCCTCCATGACAACAACACGAAGCTGATGGATGTTAGAGACCTTGCGCTCCTCCACCTTCCGTTTGAGGATGCCCCACATATGCTCAATAGGGTTTAGGTCTGGAGTCATGCTTGGCCAGTCCATCACCTTTATCCTCAGCTTCTTTAGCAAGGCAGTGGTAGTCTTGGAGGTGTGTTTGGAGTCGTTATGTTGGAATACTGCTCTGCGGGCCAGTCTCCGAAGGGAGAAGATCATGCTCTGCTTCAGTTTGTCACAGTACAGGTTGGCATTCATGGTTCCCTCAATGAACTGTAGCTCCCCAGTGCTGGCAGCACTCATGCAGCCCAGACCATGATACTCCCACCACCATGCTTGACTGTAGGAAAGACACACTTGTCTTTGTACTCTTCACCTGGTTGCCTCCACACACGCTTGACACCATCTGAACCACATACGTTTATCTCCAGTAATCCATGTCCTTAGTCTGCTTGTCTTCAGCAAACGGTTTGTGGGCTTTCTTGGGTATCGTCTTTAGAAGAGGCTTCCTTCTGGGATGACAGCCATGCAGACCAATTTGATGCAGTGTGCGGCGTATAGTCTGAACACTGACAAGCTGACCCCCCCCCCACCCCTTCAACCTCTGCAGCAATGCTGGTAGCACTCATACGTCTATTTCCCAAAGACAACCTCTGGATATGACGCTGAGCACGTGCACTCAACTTCTTTGGTCGACCATGGCGAGGCCTGTTCTGAGTGGAATCTGTCCTGTTAAACCACTGTATGGCCTTGGCCACCATACTGCAGCTCAGTTTTAGGGTCTTCTTAGCAATCTTTTTATAGCGTAGGCCATATTTATGTAGAGCAATAATTCTTTTTGAGGTGCCATGTTGAACTTCCAGTGACCAGTATGATAGAGTGAGAGTGATAACACCAAATTTAATACACCTGCTCCCCATTCACACCTTAGACCTTGTAACACTAACAAGTCACATGACACCGGGGAGGGAAAATGGTTAATTTGGCCCAATCTGGACATTTTTGCTTAGGGGTGTACTCACTTTTGTTGCCAGCCGTTTAGACATTAATGACTGTGTGTTGAGTAATTTTGAGGGGACAGCAAATTTACACTGTTATACAAGCTGTACACTCACTACTTTACATTGTAGCAAAGTGTCATTTCTTCAGTGTTGTCACATGAAAAGAAATAATAAAATATTTGCAAAAATGTGAGGGGTGTGCTCACTTTTGTGAGATACTGTGTATATACACACACACACATACAGTATTCTCTCTCTCTCTCTCTATATATATATATACATATATATATGTGTGTGTATATATATATATATATATATATATGCGTGTGTTATATATTATATATACCCGAGTATAAGCCCAGTTTTTCAGCACCTTTTTTGTGCTGAAAAAGCCCCCCCCCCCCCTCGGCTTATACTCAAGTGAGTGTCCCATATCATCTCATCTGTGGGTGCCTGCAGCCTCCGTGGGTGGTCCAAAAAGTCTTTGTATGTGTGCTGAACAGAGCACATACATAGACTGATTGGCTGCACAGTGACTGCCAGTGATTGGCTTGTCACTGTGCTGTGGACGGGGGTGGGTCCGGAGAGGCTGACTTGGATGAGGAGAGGAGAGAAGGTACTGTGCTCCCTGTCCCTGTGTAATGGCTGTGTTCCTGTGTAATGGTTACAATACCTGTGTAATGGCTGAGTTCCTGTGTAATGGCTACAATACTTGTGTAATGGCTACAATACTTGTGTAATGACTAATTAATACCTGTGTAATGGTTGAGTCCCTATGTAATGGCTACAATGCCTGTGTAATGGCTGAGTCCCTGTGTAATGGCTACAATACCTGTGTAATGGCTGAGTCCCTGTGTAATGGCTACAATACCTGTGTAATGGCTGAGTCTCTGTGTAATGGCTACAATACCTGTGTTTTGGCTACAATACCCGTGTAATGGCTGAGTCCCTGTGTAATGGCTGAGTCTCTGTGTAATGGCTACAATACCTGTGTTTTGGCTACAATACCTGTGTTCTGGCTACATTACCTGTGTAGTGGCTACAATACCCATGATATAGCTGAGTCTCTGTGTAATGGCTACAATACCTGTGTTCTGGCTATAATACCTGTGTAATGGCTACAATAGCTGTGTATTGGCTGAGTCTCTGTGTAATGGCTACAATACCTATGTTCTGGCTACAATACCTGTGTAATGGCTACGATACCTGTGCAATGGCCGAGTCCCAGTGTAATGGCTACAATACCTGTGTGCTGGCTCCCTGTGTAATGGCTTGATAATTTACCAGTAGCTGCTGCATTTCCCACCCTAGGCTTATATTTGAGTCAATACGTTTTCCCAGTTTCTTGTGGTCAAATTAGGTGCCTCAGCTTATATTCGGGTCGGTTTATACTCGAGTATATACGGAGATATATATATATATACTTTTAGAAATAGAAGTGCTAAAGTGATTTTAAAGGTTGTAGCACAAGAATTATATGTGATGTGCCTAATACCTATAATTAGTATAGTATGAATCTATACGTCAGCAGACAATAAAACAGCATTGGGGGCACTATGGGGACATTTGAGCATACTTGCTCCCAAGCCCGGCTCATGTGAATGGATATTGTCCATTCACACACAGAGTGTGGCTCGGCCCCGCCCCCTGCTCTCTCCTCATCCACTGCTTTCATGCACATCACTGGATTGAGATGGGGCTTAGGTAAGTATGGGGGGGGGTGGAGAGGAGCTGCACCCAGAAGGTTTTTACCTTAATGCATAGAATGCATTAAAGGTAAAAAAGATAAAACCCCCCTCCCTTTAGAACCACTTTAACAGTTTATTTTTTTTTTTTCAATTAACAAATTGGAAAGTACATTAACAGACGAGAAATCCAAATCAAACAAATTTTGGGGGTGACCACTGTTTGCCTTCAAAACAGAATGAATTCCTCTAGGTACAATTGCACACAGTTTTTAAACAAACTCAGCAGGTAGGTTGTTCCAAACATCTTGGAGAACTAATCACAGATCGTCTGTGGATGTAGGCTGCCTTAAGTCCTTCTGTCTCTTCTTTATTTATTGCAGGCACTGTCAATGTATGCATTGTACATTCGCATCATTCCCTGCCCTCAAGGAGCTTACAACCTAAGGTCCCTAACTCACATTCATACACACATGCATACTAGAGACAATTTAGACAGGAGCCAATTAGCCTAGCAGCATGTCTTTGGAGCATGGGAGGAAATCCATGACCATGACGTGGTTGGTATTCAAACCGACGACCCTAGTGCTGCTAATCTAACCACTTTGCCACTGTGCTGTCCGTCTCTTCATGTAACCCCAGACAGACTTGATGATGTTGAGACCAATGCTCTGTGGGGGACAAGCCATCACTTGCAGGACACCTTGTTCTCCTTTATGCTAAAGATGGTTATTAATAGCATTGGCTGAACCTTCTCTTCTGGGGCTTTCCACTCCTCCTCCTTTGCGTGTGCCACCAAAGGAAGCCACTTGCTATGGGGTCACTTGTGCTGGCGCTCTTTCAAGCCTGGCTGTGTACATCCATAGGCACAGTGTGCAGCTTGGCCCTGCCCCCAGCTCCCCCGTCACAGGATTTGATTGACAGCAGCAGGAGCCAATGGCTCCTTCTGCTCTCATCCAAGTTTGTGAGAGCACGGAGAGGTGAGAAGAGCTGCTGCAGACAGGACAGCCTTAGTTTGAGAATGAACTTAGGTAAATGTCTAACCACTTGCCGACTGCCAACCGCAGTTTGACGGCAGCAAGATGGCATGCTATCGCAAACTGACGTCATATGACGGCGGCTGCGAGATCGCGCACTGTGAGCATGTGCGCCGCCAGAGGCACGCTCGTACGCTCACTGTGTTCCGGAGAAGCCAGGGAGCAGGTAGGGCGGACTCGATCTCTGCCAGCTACCCGCGATGCCCCCCCGTAGTGAAAGAACAGAGGTCCGTGTATGTAAACACGGATCTCCGTTCTCATAGAGGAGGAAGGACTGTGATCACAGGCTTCCTGTATATGGAAGCCAAGATCACTCCCCTCCCCCTGCCAGCCCAGCCCCCATACAGTTAGAACACGCCTAGGGAACACATTTAACCCTTAGAGCGCCCCCTCCAGGTTAACCCCTTTACTGCCAATGGCATTTAAACAGTAATCAGTGCATTTTTGTAGCACTGATCGCTGTATAAATGCCAATGGTCCCAAAAAAAGTGTCAAAATGGTCCGACATGTCCACCATAATATCGCAGTACCGCTAAAAATCGCAGATCATCGCCATTACTAGTAAAAAATAAATAAATAAAAACCCCAGAAATTAATTCTAATCATCCGTAAACGCGGCAACTTTTGCGCAAACCAATCAATAAACGCCGATTGCGATTTTTTTAACCAAAAATATGAGGAAGAATATAAGTCGTCCGAAACTGATGAAAAAATTGTTTTTTATATATTTTTTTGGATTTGTATTTTAGCAAAAAGTAAGAAAAAGTTTTTTTTTTTTGCAAAATTATCGCTCTTTTTTTATTTATAGCGGCGATCATAAATGATGCAGAGGGGATCAAATACCAACAAAAGAAAGCTCTATTTGTGGGGGAAAAAAGTATGCAAATTTTGTTTGGGTACAACGTCGCACGACTGCGCAATTGTCAGTTAAAGCGACGCAGTGCCGAATCTCAAAAAGTGCTCTGGTCCTAAAGTGTGAAATCCTTCCAAGGCAGAAGTGGTTAAAGGAGTTGTAAAGACAGAAGGTTTTTAGTTTTTTTTTTTATCTTAATGCTTTCTATGCATTAGGATAAAAAAAGCTTCTGTGTGTATCAGCCTCCCCAGCACCCCCCTAATTACTTACCTGAGCCCCATCTCTCTCCAGTGATGTCCACGAGTGTCTAAGCCGCCCAGGACTCGCCTCCTGATTGGCTGAGACACAGCAGCGGCACCATTGGCTCCCACAGCTGTCAAAGTCAGTTAGCCAATCAGGGGAGAGAGGAGGCGGGTCCAGTTTGGGGCTCCGTGTCTAAATGGACACACAGAGCTGTGACTCGGCTTGGGTGGTGGGACAGAGAGTATTCACAAAAGTACATTGTTGTAAAAAGTAATTATTTATTGCACATAGATTTTTTTTAAAAAGTGAAATTACAGAGTATTTCAAAAAACTTCTTTTGATACCTGGGGCTCTTCTCCTTTTGCATAGGACTGCGGAATGGTGTAGGGATAACATCTGTTTGTCTGTTGGTGTGGGCCAGTAAAGCTGTAATTTTTGTAGGTTTTTAACAGATTGTCAAGTAATGTATCAAAAGAAGTTTTTTGCAATACTCTGTAATTTCACTTTTTAACCGAAATCTATGTGCATTGTGCAATAAATAATTACTTTTTACAACAATATACTTTTGTGAATACTCTCTTTCCTGACACAAGCACGACAGCATATACGTATGGGCTGGCTCCGCCCCCACGCCCAGTTCCAGGATCCGGTTACACTATAAAGTCAAACACCTCCCACCAGGCCTCATCACATTGGCCTAGGACCTTGACCCGCACCCCCGCCTCGGTCGGGTATGCATATACGACAGCACGAACACAGTCCTTTCTCTCATAAGTGTTTTCATATAACAACATTTTTCATTAATAAATAACGTGTTACGTGTATCTAAAGCCAATTTTTCACTTTAATGTCTCATAACGTTTTTTGAAGAAAACTATGTAATGAACTGTTAGACAATTTTTGGATGTTTTTAATGTCGAAATGACCGGGTGTGGTTGTCTGTTTGTCTACAATAGGGATGTGGTAAGGCGTCAGGATACGTTTTCCTCTTCTCGGGGTCCATAGTTTTCTTCAAAAAACTTTATGAG
>BLSH010426445.1:822873-845861 GCA_018402905.1 Glandirana rugosa
AAGAACAAGGTTTTGGTAACGGATGAGGATATCCCGGTCGACAACGACATTCACTGTGTAATAAAAAGTTTTTAGTAGAGGATCAAGTTTTCCCTCTCAACTTTTGAACTAGGAGATGATTTTTGAAAAATAATATGTCACTTACAGCAACAGCTGGCCCTATAGGAGTAGGCAATGGTTTTGGAACAAGAATCTGTCCCTCTAAGCAACACCTGGAAACTCTCCCTTTTGAACTAGGAGATGATTTTTGAAAAATAATGTGTCACTTACAGCAACAGCTAGCCCTATAGGAGTAGGCAATGGTTTTGGAACAAGAATCTGTCCCTCTAAGCAGAAGCCTCTACCTAGTGCAGTCAGATCACTCAAAGCAGCAGTATGTGAAATCTCAAATTACTCCCACAATATGATCGTTGTGTACGATCCCACAATCTGATCGTTGTGTACGAACGTACGATCGTTTCGTTAGACAGAGTTTAATCTGCAATCTCCAACTCTAAGCAGCAGTATTTGAAATCTCAAATTCCCCCAACAATCTGATCATTGAGCATGATCGTGGCAATCGTTGTTTTATGCAGAGTTTGATCTGCAACTCAAAGCAGCGGTATTTGAAATCTCAAATTAGTCTAACAATCTGATCGTTGAGCAGGATCGTAGCGATCGTTGTTTTATGCAGAGTTTGATCTGCAACTCAAAGCAGCGGTATGTAAAATCTCTAATTTCTGCTATCTGTCCTCAGAGCAACAGCACAGACAGCAGTAGTAAAGTAATCTATCTCAGGATGCAGGATCAGGTCTTAAAATGTCTCTAATCCATCCCTCACGCTTTCAGCTTCCTTTCCCTACACTAACCCAAGGAGCATGTGACTGCAGCACTGTGACTCCAGCTTATAAAGAGGCTGGGTCACATGATGCACTGGCCAATCACAGCCATGCCATTAGTAGGCATGCTGTGATGGCTTCTAAGGGCAAACCAGTGAAACGCTTGTTGATTGGCTGCCCTGCAGCTTCTCAACACGTGGAGTAAAATAGCAGAACCCCGGACCGAACCCGAACGATTTTTGAAATGTCCGGGTCCGGGTCCGACACCCGAAAGTTCGGTACTGACCCGAACGTTACAGTCCAGGTTCGCTCAACACTACACCTCATCCCTTTAAACCCGAACACAGAGGAATAGTGCCCCATCAATGGTGTCAGTGGGTGGAAAAGTGTCCCATCAATGGTGTCAGTGGGAGGAAAAGTGCCCCATCAATGGTGTCAGTGGGAGGAAAAGTGCTCCATCAATGGTGTCAGTGGGAGGAATAGTGCCCCATCAATGGTGTCAGTGGGAGGAATAGTGCCCCATCAATGGTGTTAGTGGGAGGAATAATGCCTCATCGATGGGGTCAGTAGAAAGAATAGTGCCCCATCATTGGTATCAGTGAGAGGAATAGTGCTCCACTAAAAGTGTCATTGGGAGGAATTGGACTCCATTAATGGTATCAGTGGGAGGAAGTGTCCCACTAACATTGTTAGTGGCAGGGATTGTGCCTCATTCCTAGGGTGAGTGGAAGGAACTGTGCCTCAAGAACCATTTAAAGGCAAGCAAAATGCTACATTCAGCCTGCAGTTTGGGGACCGCTGTTAGTAATGCTTATTGCTGTATCTTTACTGGGCAACTGTTAGGGGCCCTAGCAAAGCATGGAGAGTAGTACTATCTGGTTCCATAACTAACATGATTTAATTCAAACCAGAAACCACAGTGGTTTTTCCCAAGGTCTTATGTAATTATTAAAGTGTCAGTGAGAAAAAAAAAAGTGGTAGATTTTCACAATATACTTTATCAAGAACATTGTACCTGCAGAACAAGAAACTAATTTATACCTGCTAGTAGGTTGTAGCAACTCAATTCCTAACTAATTTCTCCATCTGGGTGGAGTGTGACAGGCCCTGTTTCTCTGAAGATTTTCTCTACTGTGTGGGCTCAGTGGGAATAGGAAATAAAATGAAAATGATTGGTAAGGATTTCTGCGCTTTGTACATCACCTTTCCTTACACTGCATTGCTATACAACTGTTGTAGTATGAAAAAAAATATTTGGCTATGTTTTGAAGGGTCATTGAACCATGTTAACCTGCAATTTTTTTGCCTTTCTGATCATTGTGTAACTTTTGGGGCAATTTTTTTGTATAAAAGTATAATAGTGTTGTAAACGGTGATACACAATGCTTGTGTGTAAAGCACTATAATGTCAGAGATTTAAAGATATTTGACCCAGACGCTAAGAAATTAAATTCCTTTTTCAAAAATGTAATTCTTCAGTATTACTGAACATGAACTGGCGGAGTGATGTAGGAACTAGATGTTGGCACAATGGTGTTTTGATACCTAGCTTTCTAGTTAATTATAATATCCCTGTTTATTTGGCCAGTAGATTCGGTTGCTGTATAAAATATGTGTCTGTTTCTCTCCTCAAAAACGCAGACTTCTCTATCAGTAGACAGTACTTCTATTCACACATTTTGAGTGGGAAATAATTTCCTACTGCAGTCTGAATACCTTAAAATACTATAACAGAACTTAAATTATAAGTGATGAAAATCCTTCTAGATGAAGTATACTAGGTTTTTATTGGGGCAGGATAATTCTACATTTTACAAAAATATTGCTTACCCCATAACCTCCGCCCATCAACTTTGTGCCCGCTCATGCATCATAGCCTACAAGTCTGGTACTCTGTGAGGTACTCCGCTTGCCTCATGTCGCCCTTTCTGCCCTTGCTCCCAATCTCGATAAATCCTCTCTCCCCCCCCGGGTCTGGACCAACCACGGGCATTCTCTTGGTGGGTCGCTAATGGGTCCTCACATGTTTGGTACTTCCTAACCTCCAGATCACTTCCCACGTGGGCTTCACTTTGGGAGACCTGTAACGTACCGGAAGAAGAGCTCTTGCACTACCTCCAACTGCAGCATTTGCTCTGCTCACTGCGTAGGGCTGCTACATACCCCTGCCAGAAAACTGCATTTGAACACATCTGCCTACACTCCCCGGGATCCCCAGGCCTCATCTCGGCTCTCTATGTTTCTCTAAATAACCGTTCATCTCATACCTCTCTCACCTATGTAGCCCAGTGGGAACGTGATTTGGTGACCGAAATAGACTTGGCGGACTGGAGCGGGGCCTGATCTTCTGTGGCCAAATGCTCGTTTAATACAGCCACCTTGGAGGCGACATATAAGGTGGTTCTACGCTGGTATTGGGTCCCTGCTCGCATTGCCCATGCCAATCCATCCTACAGCAATCGCTTTTTCCGGGGTGTGGCCATCGGGGTGACGTCATACATATATGGTGGAAATTCCCTAGACTAATAGGCTTCTAGTCTCGGGTATTTGGCCTCCTATTCATGTTGTTTCACCTACCTATACCAAAAGAGGCCAAGTTTGCCTTAATGCACTGCCCAATTCCAGGCCTGTTTTCTTATCAATGGAAACGTGCCTCCTACCTATTTGTGTCAGCTAAAATAACTATTGCCCAAGCCTGAAAAAAAGCTATCTGTCCCCTTTCAGGGGGTAAAAGAATGCATGGCCGCGTTGATGCTTAATGAACAGATGTCGAGCATCCGCGGGGACACTCATGCCAAGTTCCTCAAAATTTGAGAACCATGGCTGTCATATGCCTTTCCTACCCTCTCCCCAATTAGCTTGGGGCGCTTGTGATGGACGGTCCAGAGTTTCCCAAGCCCCTCCCTTTTCCAGTCTCCTGGTCCCCATCCTTCTGGCCTCCCTTTCTTTCCAAGACTCCCCTATCCCTTCTCTAGATTTCTACTCAATAGGTGAGTGACTTCCCTCTCTTTAGCTTAGCCTTTCCGCCTAATTCTCTTCTGTTTTCAGCTCCTCTATTCCTGTTAATTCAGTTTTGGCTGTACACTGCACCACCTTTTGGGTTTCGATGGGCCTAGAGGGTGCCCCATAGTTATGGGGACTGGCTCCTGAAGGTACCATTCACACTTAAATTTAATACTGTTGTGGTAGCTCTCATTTTTTCTGTTTGTGTCGCTTTATTATTGCCCTTCTCGTGATCTAATACCTATTTCAACTTTAATGCTAGCCCCTGTGTGGGCAGAAGGTTTGCATAATTAACCACCTGTTAAAACTGAATAAAAAAAAGATTGAAACAGAAAAATATTGCTTACCTCCATTTTTGCTTATCATAAAGGTGGTTGCTGTGCCATACCATCGCCCATTTACGTCAACAACGTCTGTTACGGTATAACTTTATGCATACATTGTGACATGCATCCACAGTCAAACCCTCAAAGAAATTTTAGTATTTCTGGTAAAAAAAAGAAAACTATTAGTAGTCATATTGCAGGCTAATTAAAGGATTTAGGGTCCATTCACACTTGTGATCATTCAAATGGGCTGGCAAGTCTCATAAAAATAGACTTGCATAATCTTTTTGTAAAACAGCGCACCACACTGTAGTGTGCTACAACTTGGGTGCGATGGGCTGCCGCCATGAAGCATGCATGGTACCACACTGCACCATTGCATGGTATTGTACTATTTTAGAAAAAGTAACAAAGAATTAAAAAAAAAAGAAAAAAAACTAAACAGTAATTAAAACCAAATCAAAAAAATAATTTGGCAATAGATACACTTTAATTACCAAGCGATTATTTCTATTTTGACTGCAATGCTGATCAATGTATTCTGCCAAAAGTCTCCCCGCTGCCAGAATACAATAGCTCTCCCTGCACCCGCTGTCACATTTTGAAAAATAGTGTGGCTATGCGGGGCTCTGCCAGCACAGCTGCATCATTCATTCATTCACAGGGATCTGTGAATGAGAAAACTACGAGTCCTATCTGCCACCGCGGCAGACGGATTGTAGTTCTAAATGAACTGCGAGGGTGCAGGTGAGCACTCGTAGTTTATTCACAAGCCCTGCAGCTTTCAAACTGACAGCCCCTACAGGGGTACGGCTGAAAGCAGTACGGATTCTCTGTAGGAGCCTGACATTGCACCCTTGAGCACAGGGTGCAATGCTTTGCAAAATAATAAAGTCACATTTCTTTCTGCAAAAATATGTGCATGTATTATTTTTCCCCAACAGGTGAACTTAGCCTCTAAACCCCTTCCTGTCCAGGCCATTTTTCAGTTTTCAGCACTGTGATACTTTGAATAAGAATTACTTGCAACACTGTACCCAAATACAATTTATATAGTTTTCTTTGAGAGATAGAAATTTCTTTTGGTAGTACTTAATCACTAGGAATGAGCCAAACTCCCCCCCCCCCCCCCAGTTCGGTTCGCACCAGAACATGCGAACAGTCAAAAAGTTTGCGCGAACATTCGAACACCATTAAAGTCTATGGGACCTGAACATGAAAAATCAAAAGCGCTAATTTTAAAGGCTTATATGCAATGTTATTGCCTTAAAAAGTGTATGGGGAGCCGGGTCCTGCCCTAAGGGACATGTATCAATGTAAAAAAAAAAGTTTTTAAATCGATCGTTTTTTCAGGAGCGGTGATTTTAATAATGCTTAAAGTGAAAAAAAAAGTGAAAATTCCTTTAAATATTGTGCCTGGGGGGTATCCTTAATCTGTGTGTAAAAGGGCACATCTCTGTGAGGTGTAGAACATAGCCAGAGCAAAATTACATTTCGATAGGAAAAATTGTCATTTAAAATCCTGGCTGTAATGTATTGCCGGATTCCCGGCAATATACAAAAAAACAAAAAAAAAACACCAGTCCAATCCAGGCTCTTTGGGTCTGGTTTGGATATTAAGGGAAACCCCATGCCAAATTTAAACAAAAATTGACATGGGGTTCCCCCTAAAATCCAAACCAGACCCTTATCCGAGCATGCAGCCCTGGCCGGTTAGGATGAACCGTACCAGGCTACATGCCCTCAACATGGGGAGTATGGGTGCTTTGGGGGAGAGGGGACTCTGCTCCCTCCACCTCAAAGCACCCTGTGTTGATGGGGACAAGAGCCTCTTCCCACAAGCCTGGCCGGTGCTTGTGGGGGTCTGCGGGCGGGGGGGCTTATCAGAATCTGGAAGCCCCCTTTAATAAGGGGGCCTCCAGATCCTGCCCCCCCCCCATGTGAATAGGTATGAGGTACATTGTACCCCTTACCCATTCACCAAAAAAAGGAGTGTGGTGGTACAAAAAAGTCAAGTCCTTTATTCTTTCTTTCTCCGGTCTTCCTCCATCTTCTCCTGCCCCGGTCCTACTTCTGCTTCTTCTTTCAGTCTTCTTGCTTCCTCTCTTCATCTTCAATCATCATCTTCATCTTCTTTCACCGCCCCCGCTCTTCCCACTGCTGCAGCCCGTCCCCTGCGCATCTTCCAGAATGGGCAGTCTTCACAGTGACAGTTCTTTTATAAGAGGGGACGGGTGACGTAACCGGGTGACGTAAATGGGTGATCCACCCCCTCTGACAGCACATGACATCAGAAGGGGGCGGGTTCCATCGTTTACATCACTGGGTGGCCCGGCAGCAGCGGGGACAGCGGCGGCGGTGAAAGAAGAAGGGTGACGATTGAAGACGAAGAGAGGAAGGAAGAAGAATAAAAGAAGAAGCAGAAGACTAGAAGAAGGACCTGGCCAGGAGAAGATGGAGGAAGAAAGAAGAAAAGAGCTATTTTACACAATAAAGGACTTGTCAAAAACTGCCTCTTGTTTTTTTTACCACTGCACTTTTTTTGGTGAATGGGTAGGAGTACCCCATACCTACTCACATGGTGGGGCGGGATCTGGGGCCCCCTTATTAAAGGGGGCTTCCAGATTCTGATAGCCCCCCTCCCTGCAGACCCCCACAACCACCGGCCAGGGTTGTGGGGATGAGGCCCTTATCCATCAACATGGGGACAAGGTGCTTTGGGGGCGACCTCAAAGCATCCTCCCCATGTTGAGGGCATGTGGCCTGGTATTGTTTGGAGGGGGGGGGGGCGCTCGCTCGTCCCCACCCCATCCTGCCATGCCAGGGCTGCATGCTAGGATAAGAGCCTGGTATGGACTTTGGGGGACATCTACGCAATTTTTTTTATTTTGGGTGGGGTTCCCCTTAAAATACCTACCAGACCTGAGGGGTCTGTTACGGACTTTGGGGGGGGAACCCTACGCAATTTTTTTTTTTTTTAACTTTGGTACAGGCCCCGCTGTTGTAAATTATTAAAAAAATTTTGAAGACATGCCCCAGTCAAACAGGTGCTGAAAAATTGGGCCTTGGGTGTTGGCGGTGCCAGAACACTGTAACCCTTCGCAGTTACTCTTGTTAGGCGCAGGAACGGGCCATACTGTTGTAAATTAGTTTAACCACTTAAGGCCCGGAGCCCTTTTTTACACTTGTTGTTTACAAGTTAAAATCATTTTTTTTGCTAGAAAATTACTTCGAACCCCCAAACATTATATATATATTTTTTCAAACACCCTAGAGAATAAAATGACGATCGTTGCAATACTATTTGTCACACAGTATTTGCTCAGCGGTCTTTCAAGTGCATTTTTTTTGGAAAAAAAAACGCTTTTTTGAGTTAAAAAATAAGACAACAGTAAAGTTAGCCCAATTTTTTTGTATATTGTGAAAGAGAATGGTTCGCCGAGCAAATAGATACCATACATGTTACGGTTGAAAAACGCGCACACTTGCGTAATGGCGACAAACTCCGGTACTTAAAAAATTTTTAAAGCATCGCCTATGGGGATTTTTAACGGTCACCAGGTTAGAGATGCAGAAGAGGTCTTTTGCTAGAATTATTGCTCACACTCTGGCATTTGCGGCGATACCGCACATGTGTGGATTCAAGACCATTTTCATATGCGGGCGTTACTTACGTATCCGCTTTCTTTGCTGTGCGAGCTGTTAAAATTTTTTTAAAGTGTTGTCTAGGGAGATTTTTATGTACCGGAGCTTGTCGCCATTCCGCGAGTGTGCGCAATTTTCAACTGTAACATGTATGGTATTTATTTAGTCGGCGTAACATCCTCTTTCACAATATACAAAAAATTGGGCTAACTTTACTGTTGTCTTATTTTTTTAACTAAAAAAAGTGATTTTTTTTCAGAAAAACGCATGAAAGACCGCTGTGCAAATACCGAGTGACAAAAAGTATTGCAACGATCGCCATTTAATTCTCTAGGGTGTTTGAATAAAATATATATAATGTTTGGAGGTTCTAAGTAATTTTCTATCAAAAAACAATGATTTTAACTTATAAACAACAAATGTAAAAAAAGGGCTCTGGGGGTTAAGGGGCAAAAAACTGTATATATTTTAAGACACCACATCAAGTGTACTATATACGGTATGTACACCCCCGAATGCACTATAATGCACTGATTAATAGTGTACACTCAATACGCTGTGTGTATATACTGTGTATATATATATATATATATATATATATATATTCTTGCACTGCCTGACTGTATACAGATAGCCCTATCTAGCTATCTTTTTTTTATATCTATCTTTTTTTCTTTTTATGTATCTATCTATCTTTATATCTATCCATCTATCTATCTTTTTTTTTTTTACACGTTAATATAACTATCTAGCTAAACTGCCTGCAATCAGGAACCTAAGCGCTCTCTCTCTAACACCGCTGACTGCCAACACACTACATACACTACATAGCACAATATAGTGTGGGGGGCGTGAATTTAGGGTGATGTGCAGTGATTGGCTAAAGGCAGCCTGTCTCACAGCAGGCTGCCCACTGACTGGCCAAAGCATGCAGGTCATGTGCATGCTTTGGCCAATCAGCGGGTGGCATTCCGTCGCCATTGGAATGCATTATGGGGCACGCGAAGTTCCCGCAAATGCCCCATAATGTTCGTAATGTCCCGAAGAAACGAACACCCGATGTCGAGTCGAACATGTGTTCGACTCGAACCGGGAGCTCATCCCTATTAATCGCCTCAGGGTGTTTTTTATTTGCTATATAAAACTTTGCAAATAAATCACCTTTTTACATAAATTTAGGCCAAAATGTATTCTACTACAGTTCTTTAGAAAGAAATAACTCAAATCAGAGTATATTATTTAGCCTGTGTGAAAGTTATAGAGTCTACAAACTATGGTATATACAGTATATTTTAAATTAATCAAACCTAATTTTCTGACTATTTAACTTCTTGAGGACCTAAAATGTCAGGACAGTACAAATACACCCAAAATGACCCATTTTTGGAAAGTAGACAGTCCAAAGTATTTACAAAAAGAGGCATGGTGAGTTTTTTGAAGTTGCAATTTTTTGCCACAATTTTTTGAAAAATGAAGAACGTTAATAAAAAAATTTTTATTTCTCACACACAACATAGGCATGCTTACAATTACGATACCTCGGTTCACGAACGCTTCTGTTCACGAACAACTCAGTTCACAAACAGAAGAGATCACAAAAATGCTGCGGCCATATTCCCTGCTCTGACACGTTCATATTGAGAAGAGCAGTGCAATATGAGAGTTTTAGGAGAACCTGTCCACTGAGATAGGGGTTTCTGCACCCTGTCTACCATGAGGGTGGGCTCACTTGATTGGGAATTAGGGGCGTAACTACAGGAGTTGCAATTGCAACTGAACTCCGTGCTCCAGGGGACCATGTGTGCCTCCCTTGTACAGGAGGGATGGCGGGGGCAGCATTTAGAGGAACCAATCTCCTCCATTTTCCTCCTAATGGAGGAGATCGGTTCCTCTATATGCTGCCCCTGCCGCCCCTCCTATCCAGTTTACTTGTCTTCTGCTGTTCCCAGGGTCCCTGTGTGCTTCCCTGGTCCCCCCCACAGAGCTGCTGTCTTCCCCATTCCTCTCTCCTGCCAGCTGCTGTAGAAGATGTGTCATGATGGAGAGATGGGAACGGGTCGGTAAATTTGTCATTTAACGGCACCTTCCTTTTCTGAATTGACAGAGTCAATGAATGGTATCAATTGGTTCACTCATAACTGAAGCATTGTAAACTGTTTTTATTATACTTCTGTTTCTGAATGAATGGGAGGCATGGTGCACAACTATTTGATTATTCGGTGGGACCGTAACAAAGGAACCCGCAACGGGAGTAAAGGGTCCCAGGATCAGTGGGAAGAGGAAAGGGCCCTGGCCAGAGGTCAGGGCAGCCCTTCATAATTTCTTGCACCGGGGCCCTGCAGGTTCTAGTTATGCCTCTGTTGGGAATCATGAAAAAACAGTTCATATGAATTCTAAAAACTTTATCATGCCCTCAGATGATCTTTTCCTGGATGCACAGTGCTGTTTTCTGGCCCCTAGATTAGTAATTTAAATTGGGGTTTGGGATTGTTTCCAACAAGTATTAAAGAGGAGCTATAGTTTTTTTTTTCCTTTTTAGATGTACACAAGAAAGAGGTCAGCTTAATGTAAAAGACCATATGTAATACAGGTTTATAATCCTTTTTTTGTACATAGATTTAATCATTTTACTGTATATTTAAACAAAAAAAAAAGTTCAGACCTGATTAACCTGATTTACATTGAACCCTATGGGAAAATTTGCCTCAGTTCACAACCAATTTGGTTCGCGACCAGAGTCGTTTCACAAATTAAGTTTGTGAACCGAGCTACCACTGTACAGCACTAAACACATACTTCAACTTCTCCAACTTCTTTCATAAGTGTAAATTTTTTTTGCTGATGACATATATTGAGGGGCTTAAAATCCAAGAAGCGCCTTCAAACTTTTATGGGGCAAACATTTTGAATCGGATTTCCTGACTACCTATGACATTTCTTGAGGCCCATAAGTGCCAAGATAGGGCAAACACACAAAAAAAGACCCCATTTTGCAAAGTAGTTCCTCCAATGTGTTTAATTAGAGCAGTGGTTCTCAACTCCTGTCCTCAGGACCCACCAACAGGCCAGATTTTAAGTATTACCTTGGGGAGATGCAGACTAGAATACTGCAATCACTGAGCAGCAAATTATATCACTTGTGATGTATTTCAGTTATAATGCAAACCTGGCCTGTTAGTGGGTCCAGAGGACATGAGTTAACCACTGAATTAGAGGCATTTTGAAATTCACTTTTTTTGCCATAAGTTTTTGGAAAATTAAGAAAGAAAATGAAAATGCATTTTTTTTTTACATACAGCATGGGCATACATAGAATTACACCCCAAACCACATTCTGCTATTTATTCCGAGTATGGGGATACCACATACTTTATGTAAGATTTTTTTGCAGGGAGCACCTTCAAGCTTTTAAAGGGTATACACTAGGCATCTAATTTCCTGACTAGCTAGCATGTGTTTGGAGACCCTGGAGTGTCATGATAGAAACATCCACAAAATAACTAAATTTTGCAAACCAAACACCCCAAGATATTTTTGAAGAGGCATGGTCAGTCTTTTGAAGAGTTAATTTTTCTGCCATAAGCTTTTGAAAAATGTGGAAAGAAAATGAAAATGTATGGGTTTTTTTTTGTTTTGTTTTTTTACATAAAGTTGTAAATGAATAAGTTAATTCTACCACACAGTATGGGCATTCTTAGAATTACATTCCAAAACACATAATGCTCTTCCTCCTGAAAATGGGGAAACCACGTGTGAGATTTTTTTTAGTGCCTAGCTGCATAGAAAGGCCCAAAATCCAAGGAGCACCTTATGCAAAGCGCATAAATTACATATCTAATTTCCTGACTACCGATGACATTTAGGAGGCCCTTTAGCAGCAGGACAGTAGAAACACCCATTAAGTGACCACATTTTGGAATGAAAATGCACAAAACTATATTTAAAGAGGCAAAGTGAGTCTTTTGAAAATGTCATTTCTTGCCACACATATTTTTGGAAATGAAGAAATAAAATGACGATTTATTTATTTGGCAAAACCAAATGGTGGACTACAGACAGACTCACCAGGCACGGAGTCAAGGTGCGGTGCTAGAGGCTCAAATGAGGTATGTGAGGGGATGGGCGGTACTAGTAGAGGGGAGAGCGAGGAGGGGGGGGGGACAAGACTTCTCACCCATATGCATCACCGCATGTAGATCTCCCGTAGTGTACTTCATGCGCCATCACTCTGTCTCATATGGGCACTGTAGTGATCTGGGATTGCAGGGCTGAAGCCGCAGGTCTTCTCCAAATGCCGGGTGGCGTGTCGGTCAGGTATGGCTTCCAAGAACCTCCACTGCTGCAGGACCTTGGTGGACGGTCAGAACGCCGTCATGGCATGTGTGGTGAGCTGTACAACACACCGTCTACGCGTTTCGCTGGTCACGCCAGCTTCCTCAGGACTAGTGCCCTCTTGTGGACGGAGGTTTAAGTGCATCTCCGTGGCCAATTACAATTCTACACTGAAGGCCAAAGAGGGCGTTATTGGGTTGTGCTGACAAGATGTTTTCCTCACATTTAGACAGCTTACTCAGCATAGAGGTAAATAGACAAATATACATATAAACTTGTGGATCAAAAAAACAGGCAAACTTCAAAATGGCTATGAGATAAAAAGAAAGCATATTATACAAAATGCAGATATAACTTATGACGCTACGGAAACAATCGGACATACGGATATATACTGAGATCAATAATTGTGACTGAGAATAGAGCAAGAAGTCTATGTAGTAGAGACATCAGTCAAAAGTTCAGTTGTAAAGGGGGTGGGGGGGTATATATATATCGATTAACCCACATTTATATCTAGGGCGGCATATATATGTATATATAAATTAGATTGTGACCATGAACACAAAGCAGTCATGTCCCCTCATATCTATTGCCCTACAACACAAATGTATCGTGTTAATACCGGGGAGGGGTGACGAAGGGACAGATCACCAAACAGAGGGGGATAAATAGAGACACCAGCCAGGGAGAAATGTCACTAGTGAAGAAGGACGGTCAAAGTAGGGTAAAGACTTAGAAGGATTCGATAGTGCTTTCTAAAGTATAAGGAATGCAGCCCAACATGACTGGTCCCAAGGGGTCACTTTATGGAGTGTCCAAAAAAGATTGTAAATTAAGTTATTTACTCAAGCCATTTGGCGCCAGGACCCCCAAACTATAGATCCAATATTTTTCTTTCCTTAGGAGGATCCTGTCAAAGTCCCCTCTTCTGCTACTGATGTTCAGGGCATAAATGCCTTTGACTGTGGTGCCTTCAGGTTTCCCCCTGTGGTATGCCGAGTATTGTTGATCTAAATGGCTTTTGGGTTAATTTCGCCTAATGTCCCCAAAATGTTTTCCAATACGGATGCGAAGCTGACATTTTGTTTTGCCAATATATATTTTATTTCATGGACACGTGAGGCTATAAATAACATTCGTAGTAGCACAGTTAATCAAACTTTTGATTTTGTAGATGTTTTTCTGGGCCGTATCCGTAAATCTATCCGTCCGCTCGACATAACCACACATTTGGCAATGGCCACAGGGGAACATGCCCCAAGTTCGTGGATAGGCCGAGAGCCAAGAGTCTTTGGTTGATGGAATATATTCAGACTTAGTTAGAAGGTCAGCAAGATTTGGGGCTCTCCTGGCTACCATGTGGGGGTACTCACCAACTATCCCTGCCAAGATAGGGCACCTAGATAGAGACGACCAATGTTTCATAAGGACCCCTCTGACATCAGACCATTGTGAACCAAATTCAGTAATGAATCTAATAGGTTCTTTTTGGGTTTCATCCCGGGGTCAGGCATAGCTTCTTCAGAGAGGAGCGAAGCGCGCTCACATTGCATAGCTCTTTTTTTAGCCTGCCTGAGTATCCTATGGGAATAACCCCTCTCCCTGAAATGATTAAACATTGCATGGGCCTCTCTTTTAAAGTCCGTCTCCTCTGTACAGTTCCTGCAGATATGCAGGAACTGACCGATGGGGATACCCTGTTTTAAGGATTGAGGATGGAAGCTATCTGCTCTTAAGAGTATTAGCAGCTGAAGGTTTACGGTACATGGATGTACTCATTTTCCCTTCATGTTTGGTGATCCTAAGGTCTAGGAAGGGTATGCTAACTGAGTCTCAGAAAGAAGGCTGTGGATTTCTTGGTGGCTGGCAAGGAATTTTCAAAAGATTCTCAATCAGGGGTGTATCATGAAATGAGTGGGCCTGTGTGCAAGATAAAAAGTGGGCCCTTGGTAAAATGTGGGCGCGTCTTAAATTGCATGGCATATTGGGCGTGGCTTAACCTCCTCGCATCCGCGCCATAGCCGAATGACGGCTACAGCGCGGCGCTAAAAGACGTCCTCCCATTTGGCTCGTGCTGGGCGCGCTCCCGCGGGCGCGAGCGGCACGTGCCCACGCACGCTATGGGAGCATGCCCGCGGGTCGGGCGGACCTGATGTCCGCCGGAGCCCCGCAATCTCCTTCCAGAGAGCCAGAACGGGGAACCGCCGATGTAAACACGGAGGTTCCCCGTTCTGTGAGGGGGGACCTGACAGATCTACTGATCCCTGTCACTGGGATCAGTTAGATCTGTCATGCCCCTGCCAACCCCGCGCCCCCACAGTTAGAACACACCCAGGGAACATAGTTAACCCCTTCACTGCCCCCTGCAGGTTAACCCCTTCACTGCCAATGCAATTTATACAGTAATCAGTGGATATTTACATTTCTGATCGCTGTATAAATGTCATTGGTCCCAAAAAAGTGTCAAAAACATCCGACATGTCCGCCGCAATATCGCAATCCCAATAAAAATCGCAGATAGCCGCCATTACTAGTAAAAAAATAAAAATAAATAAAAACGCCATAAACCAATGTCCATAGTTTGTAAACGCTATAACTTTTCAATCAATATACGCCGATTCGATTTTTTTTTACCAAAAATATGTAGAAGAATATATATCGGTCTAAACTGATGAATAAATTTGTTTTTTTATTTTTTATTTTTGGATATTTATTATAGTAAAAAGTAAAAAATATTGTTCTTTTTTCAAAATTGTCGCTTCTTTTTTGTTTATAGCGCAAAAAAAAAACGCAGAGGTGATCAAATACCACCAAAAGAAATCTCTATTTGTGGGGAAAAAAGGACGCCAAGTTTGTTTGGGTACAACCAGGGGCGTAACGATAGGGGTTGCAGGGGTTGCAATTGCAACCGGGCCCCATGGTCCAGGGGGCCCATGTGCCTCCCTTGTACACCTGAATAGGAGGGATGGCGGGGGTGGCATTTAGAGGACCCAATCTCCTCCATTTTCCTCTATCCAGTTTACTTGTCTTCTGCTGTTCCCAGGGCCCCTGTGTGCTTCCCTGGTCCCCCTGGGGCCTGCTGCAGAACTTGTGAAAGGGCCCCACTGCAGTACCATAATAAAGGGACCCACGATGGGAGTAAAGGGCCCCAGGATCAGTGGGAAGAGGGAAGGGCCCTGGCCAGGGGGCCCTTCATAATTTCTTGCACTGGGGCCCTGAAGGTTCTAGTTACGCCTCTGGGTACAACGTCGCACGACCGCGCAATTGTCATTCAAAGAGTGACATCGCTGAAAACTGAAAATTGGTCCGGGCAAGAGGAGGGTTTAAGTGCCCAGTAAGGAAGTGGTTAAAGGGGTGTGGTTTAATAGAGTCTGAGATGACTTACATAAGTGCAGAATGTGGTAATGTTAAAAATAGGGAATGTACAGTGCAGAATTTACGGCGGTGGATAGTATATGCAGGAGAGGGGTGTGGACAGGGCCAGATTAAGAGCATCATGGGCCTGGTGCTGAGGATTTTGGTGGGCCTTTCACACTCCCAACATTGTGGGAACAGGTGGGGATGGCCCCTTCCTGTTCCAACAGGACTGTGAACCAGTGCACAAAGCAAGTTCCATAAAGACATGGATGAACGAGTATTGGGTGGAGGAACTTAAATGGCCTGCACAGAGTCCTGACCTCAACCCAATTTGGCTAAATTAGAGCAGAGACTGCTAGCCAGGCCTTCTTATCCACATCAGTGCCTGACCTCACAAATATTCTTCTGGGAGAATGGTCAAACATTCCCATATACATACTCCAAAACCTTGTGGACAGCCTTCCCAGAAGAGTTGAAGCTGTTATAGCTGCAAAGGATGGGGCAACTCAATATTGAATGCTACGGACTAAGACTGGGATGCCATTAAAGTTCATGTGCATGTAAAGGCAGGTGTCCCAATACTTCTGCCCAGCTAGTGTACCTGCAAAGATTTGCAATGGTGGTGGAACCCTCCTACAAATAAATACTACATTTAGACATCATTTAGGTAAGGCCCTAAGTCAGGAGTTATGTTTAACATCATAGAGAGAACAAACAACATCTCTACATGAAGCAACATGTTTGGGATTCAAACTCAGGATCTGAACAATGGTAGGCAGAATTTCTACCTTGTGAGCCACAGGGCTGCAGTACATGGAGTCCTCCTACACATAAATACACAGATACTGCATTTCTTGGAATATATAGGAATTACATTGGTCAAGAGTTTCTCTTCTTGATTTATTCTGTGATATTTGGTGTTTCTTGTTGTGTGAGTGTAGAATAGTAATGTTATCCTCAGAATGACATTTTTATTTCTGATGTTGGCACACATATCACATGTTTTGGGCTCAAATTAAAGTGGTTGTCAACTCTGGACAACCACTTTAACCTACAGGTAAGCCTATAATAAGGCTTACCTGTAGGTTCCCTGCATATCTCCTAAACTTGCACCGTTTAGGAGATATACAGTGTACTTGCATGTGCCAACTTCATCGGCACATGCGCAGTGAAGAAACGGCCTCCATGAGATTGTGCCGCGATTGGTGGCTCCCATTCGTATGCACGGGAATGAAGTCATGTGGCTCCAACCTGTCACAGAGCCAGAGATCGCAGTCCCGAAAGGAAGAGAGGCGAAGATGGATGTGGCCTGGAGCGGGCACATCAAGGGCTTCCAATGCAGGTATTAATGTCAAAAGGTTTTTGGGTCGGTGCCCTGCTGATGGTCAAATATAATCTCAGCTCAGTATCCTGGAAGTGACGCATGTAATCTCCGCCCTGCTGGTTTCGTCGTACTGACGTCATCTGGCGCGGTCCAGATGATGTCAGTATGACAAAACCGGTAGGGTGGAGCTTACATGCGTCACTTCCGGGATACTGAGCTGAGATTACTGCTTGATGCAAATGGCTCTTCCCAAACTTTTTTAAACATTTTAAGTTAATTTCAGTGGATTTTGTCCAAATAAAGCCTTTTACAAATGGTAACTCTATGGAGATTCCCTTTATCTTTTACACGCACATGTGACCGTGGGAAGGAAACTACCAATGAGGACTACAAAGTCCAGGTGGACCCGCTGCACAGTGGCGTAGGACTGTGGATGCGATTTACCCCGCAGAGGGGTGAATTGGTTTGGTAAGCATACATCCATTTATCTATCTAAAGCACTTAAGCACTAGGAGCACCTATTGATTTCCAAGGATTGCCTGAAACCATGTGCGTAAGCGATCAAGGAAGAGCACTAGTCACTTTTTCACCATATACCTCTAAAGAATTTGAACTGTTGTTTTTTGGGACTCTTTCACTTTAAGAACTGCGTTCACATTGAGTTATACTTTATATTGTATGTTGATATTTGTATATAAGTTGCACACTATATTTATTCACCACATTATATTTATTTATACACAAACACTTTTACCCTGTTTTACCCACAAGGAACAGCACCGTACCTGCACCTGCTTTCCATTCTCAACACCTCCAAGACAACCGCTGCCTTGCTAACGAAGCTGAAGGTAAAGGTGATGGACTGGCCAAGCATGTCGCCAGACCTAAACTCTATGGAGCATCTGTGGGGCATCCTCAAACGGAAGGTGGAGGAGCGCAAGGTCTCTAACATCCACCAGCTCTGTGAAGTCATCATGGATGAGTGGAAGAGGACTCCAGTGGCAATCTGTGAAGCTCTGGTGAACTACATACCCAAGAGGGTTAAGGCAGTGCTGAAAAATAATGGTGGCCACACAAAATATTGACTCTTTGGGCCAAAGTTAGACATTTACATTTAGGGGTGTACTCACTTTTGTTGCCAGTGGTTTAGACATTAATGGCTGTGTGTTGAGTTATTTTGAGGGGACAACAAATTTACACTGTTAAACAAGCTATGCATTCACTACTTTACATTGTAGCAAAGTGTCATTTCTTCAGTGTTGTCACATAAAAAGATATAATAAAATATTTACAAAAATGTGAGGGGTGTACTCACTTTTCTGGGATACTGTGTATAAAATCTAAACAAAATGAAAAAAAAAAAAAACTAAATACATGTGGCATGTGTATTCTTGAATGTGCTCTTTGTGTTTCTTCCAGTTCTGTTCAGTTATCTAGTGTGATATTTTGTCTCTGAGCAGGAACTTCCTGTAATAAAAAACAGTCAATGCAGCTCTCTTCTTTTGCAGGGTGACTGGTCTTGTGTCTGCCCCCTGCTGTCATTGTCTGCAGGAAGTAGGGTTGCCACATTTTCTTCAAGCCAATCCCGAACACTTTAGCAGCGCACAGTAAATTTATTTTGTTTTAGTATACGTAGCACAGCTTGCTGTGTGTTGATTTCCTAGGCCTCCCTCTGATTACCTGCAGACATTTGCTAAGGGTTTTCAGATATCCCTCCTTACTGCAGTTTGCTCGTTACTCAATAAACATTCCAGGGTATTTGGTTTTTTTTTATATTTATTGTGGAACTTGGATGGGAAGGGAATAGTGGGATACTCCTACTGAACTATTCACAGTAGATAAGGACAACTTAGCCCCACCCGAGTATTTGTGGAAGCAGACACACTGCTACTTGTATGGAAGAATTTCAGTCTTCTTGCTCTCTCTAGCAGCAGGCTTGATGCAACTATTTTATCTTCAGGACGCTATCTAGCACTAGACTCTTCTAACTGAAGGGATGGCCCTTACAGGACTGGCCCCATGACACAGATCTGTGCTCACAGTCAGTTGAATCAGAACCTTCCTGGTGTCTCCCTTCCAGTCAGCTCTGCAGGACCTCTGGGTTCAGCTTCTCTTTGACTTTCAGGCCTTCAGGTCGACTACCCAAGGCCACATGGCAACTTCTACAGAGGAGGGGCAGCCACCCCCTCCCTCTGGGACCCCGCTCTCAAGCCGAAGACCGCGAGCACATGTGCCCTTGAGCTGCACCTGAGCACCACGAGCAGACCTCACTAAGACCTCTTTCACACTGGAATGTTTTTCAGGCACTTTAGCGCTAAAAATAGCGCCTGTAAAGCGCCTGAAAAACTCCCCCCAATGTGAAAGCCCAAGTGCTTGCACACTGGGGCAGTGCGCAGTGCAAGCAGCATCTTTGGGGCGGCACGGGAGCAGTGTATACAGTGCCCCCGCCATTGAAATGAACGGCCAGAGCTCGCTGGTGCTTTTATCCCCTTCTTGGGGGTTAAAAGCGCCCCACTGCCACCAAAGTAGTGGTGCCAAAGCGCCGCTAAAACTAACTACCTCCCCAGTGCGAAAGGAGGCTTATAGATCCCGCTCCCTGATAAGCAGAGAGCATTCTAAATGAACCTCCTGTTAGTCAGAGAGACCCAAAAACTAAACTCTCTTCTACCACCTACCTAGGAGGGTGCTACATATACACTATAGGATTGTAACAGACCTGGGACACCTTTGAGCACTCCAAAGAGAATAGTAATGCAGCACGCATCACCCTCACTCCTCACCCTCCTGACAAGTCCTGTTCCGAGCAGTGGCAGCTGGTGAAGTTTTAGGATGGGGGGGCGCCAGGCCCCGCCCTTCCTTTTTGACCACTCCTACTTCTAATAAGCCCCACCCCTTATAGAATCCACCCACCCCATCCCCTGTATTCCACATATTGTGCTCAGTATCACATCACAGGACACAGTATACAGCTCAGCATCACAGGACACAGTATACAGCTCAGCATCACAGTGCATAGTATACAGCTCAGCATCACAGGACACAGTATACAGCTCAGCATCACAGGACACAGTATACAGCTCAGCATCACAGGACACAGTATACAGCTCAGCATCACAGGACACAGTATACAGCTCAGCATCACAAGACACAGTATACAGTTCAGCATCAAAGGACACAGTATACAGCTCAGCATCACAGGACAGAGTATACAACTCAGCATCACAGGGCACAGTATACAGCTCAACATCACAGGACACAGTATACAGCCCCAGCATCACAGGATACAGTATACAGCTCAGCACCACAGGACAGAGTATACAGCTCAGCATCACAGGACACAGTATACAGCTCAGCATCACAGGTGGGGTAAATTGCAGCCAATAACACAGGTGGGACAGTTTTGCAGCCAATGACACAGGTGGGGCACTTTTGCAGCCAGTGACACAGGTGGGGGCACTTTTGCAGCCAGTGACACAGGTGGGGCACTTTTGCAGCCAGTGACACTGGTGGGGGCAGTTTGCAGCCAGTGACACAGGTGGGGGCAGTTTGCAGCCAGTGACACAGGTGGGGGCAGTTTGCAGCCAGTGACACAGGTGGGGGCAGTTTGTAGCCAGTGACACAGGTGGGGGCAGTTATGTAGCCAGTGACACAGGTGGAGGCAGTTATGTAGCCAGTTACACAGGTGGGGGCAGTTATGCAGCCAGTTACACAGGTGGGGGCAGTTTGCAGCCAGTGACACAGGTGGGGGCAGTTTGCAGGCAGTGACACAGGTGGGGCAGTTTGCAGCCAGTTACACAGATGGGGCAGTTTGCAGCCAGTGACACCATTGTTTGGAATGCTGGTTTTAAAAGCTCGTTTGTGAGTATATTCATTTTACAATTTTATTAAAGGTTTTGTCAAAGGTAATGCGCAAGGCCTGTGCGCCGTTGTCTTCTGTTTTTGTTGTAGCCAATCAGCCTATGCATGTGCACCGGATCAAGTGCACCTGCATAGGCTTTAATGGCTGACAAATGGGCTCACTACTTGGCTGTCAGGTGACAGCCAAGGAGCCAAAAAAAAAAAAAAAAGAAAGTCAATGTACCGGCGCCTCCTGTAGGGAGGCGAGCTGACTTTTATTTCTTTAGCTGGCGGGGAGGCGGCGCCCAAGCGCCCCTCACACACCAGCCACCACTGGTTCCGAGCCACATTCCTGTCTGTCTATAATGCTTCTGGGTTTCAGGTGGACTGAAACCTGGAAACCTGGACACATGATTCCAAACCCGGACTGGCCCGCGGAGCCCTCTGCTGTGCTGCCCTCAAACCAGGGAAGCGTATGCCAATTCTCTGGAATGGCATGGCAAGCCCAGACTGGGATCATTGGGTTGCCAACCCGAAAAGATGGGAAAGCAGCGCCTCTCTAAGGGTAGCAGTTTAAAACATTTATTGGAGAGCTCCATAAATAAAACGCTCACAAAGGTGTATTAGAGACCAGCATTGGTATATGGGTATTCATCTGCTCTGTCCCTGTTGGGGGGGGGGGGTCCGGTGTCTCCAGGCGCAGCAGCTGCTTGTGTCCAGCTTCACTTGTGGCTCCCAGAGTTTCCGGAAACTTGGCACTCTCGGCTGTATAAACAGACACTCGCGATCGCTCGGGCCCAGCTGACGTCACTTCCAGGTTTGAATGCTGCAGGGATGCTGGAGGGTGCTACATATACACTATAGGATTGTAACAGACCTGGGACACCTTTGAGTACTCCAAAGAGAATAGTAATGCGGCACACATAGAGCCCCCTCACCCTCTTGTCAAGCCCTGTTCCGAGCCACATTCCTGTCTGAATAATGCTTCTGGGTTTCAGGTGGACCGAAACCTGGACACATGAGTCCAAACCCAGACTCTCCAGGTGAATCCTGGACAGGTGGCAACTGTAGCAGGAAGCCTGTAGTGGATGGGGTCTTCTGGGTCCCTCCCACAGCTGTGCTCTCTGTACAGGCTATGTACAGCACATTGAGGATGTCACTGCTACTTTTACATGGTAATCTCTGGGTTTGCAAAGGCATTCAGTGCACACAAAGCTGCTTTGTATCCCTTATGGCAGGGGTACTCAACCTGTTGCCCACAGAGCCCTCTGCTGTGCTTCCCCTAAAACCAGGGAAGCGCATGACAATTCTCTGGGATGGCAGGGAGGGTCCAGATTGGGATCATTGGGTTGCCAACCCAAAAAGACGAGAAAGCAGTGCCTCTCTAAGGGTAGCAGTTTAAAACATTTATTGGAGAGCTCGATAAATAAACGCTCACAAAGGTGTATTAGAGATCAGCATTGGTATATAGGTATTCATCTGCTCCGTCCCTGGTGGGGGTGGGGGGGGGGGGTCCGGTGTCTCCAGCCACAGCAACTGCTTGTGTCCAGCTTCACTGGTGGCTCCCAGCACTTCCGGAAACTTGGCACTCTCAGCTGTATAAACAGACACTCGCGATCGCTCGGGCCCAGCTGACATCACTTCCAGGTTCGGATGCTGCAGGGGTTGCTCGTGTTTGGAGCATCCGTGTTCCTTCCTCAGGCTTAGCGTTGCCAACCTGCCATCCCAGAGCATCAGAGTGCATGCACCCGGAGCCTGCAGTGTAAGAAGCAGACACCTGTGGAAGGAGCAGGAACCAAATAAGCCGATGCTTCCTCTGTAGCTCTGGCTCTTGTCCAAGGCAGAGTGATACCAAGTGCACTTTGCCTGGGACATTTCTAGCAGCCTGGAGAGCAATGCCAGCAGAAGCTGGAAGAGGAAAAGGTCAGCGTATAAAAAAAAAAATCACATACATTACACTTTTGAAATAAGCATGTTAGCATAAAAAGGGAATTAGGTTGCTTTTACACTGATCTGTAGGTGCACCTGCAGCTTTCCTGTGGGTTAGCTGCACTGAGCCAGAGTTCTATTATATCCTGTGGGTTTGGTGAGATTTCTGGAAGCACACCAAAACTCCTACTTTCAGTAGTTTTGGTGCGCTTTCAGAAAGTGCACCACACCTGCAAGATATAATAGAAGTCTATGGCTCAGTGCAGTAAACCGGCAGGTGCACTGCATTGCACCCATAGTGTGGGTATACCGCAGCACATCAGTGTGAAAGTAGCCTTACAGAGGGCTCAGGACAGTAAGGGCTTGTTTACATTTACGGTTTTTGGGGGGGGGGCGGTAAAACACCATAATTCA
>BLSH010426445.1:851202-871113 GCA_018402905.1 Glandirana rugosa
GCAGCCTCCCACGTCTTTGGAGCCTGCCAGCCAAGGAAACGCATTGCACCACTGTGAAGCCATCCTGCCTGTGCCGAGTGTTTGCGCTCCCAGCCTCCTTCTGAACTACACGCCGCGAGCCGGCTTCTTCCATCATACAGCGTGCAGGACGAACGATCGTTTTGGATGACCATCGTTCCCGAAGGACCACCGTTCGGATGGGATGAGCGTTTGGTTCCCCCTTGTATTGGATGCTGGATGTGTTCTTTACACAGTTATCTTGTGAGTGTTTTTAACCTTTTTTCTAATAAAGTGTACTGGCATATTGCACTTAGAAGCGCCTCCTCTCTTCTGTTTCTTCCAGGTTCTGTGAGTTGGGGTTTGCTCACCGTGGATGGCAGCTTCTGGTGTCTTACGTTTCAGTTTGCTTCTCCTTTCCTGACCTTCTCCATTTTTTGCCCTATTTTCACCAGTCTGATATGGACTATTATATATGAAGATTACTGCCTATGGGCTTTGCCTATGGACTTTGCATATGGACTTTTACAATTTTAAATTAATATTTATGGGCTTACACACATCCTCTTTATCAAACCACCTCTAGGATTGTATATTCTGGGTGTTGTGCCTCTTACTTGTTTGTATTGTGAAGCAAAACAACATTGGCTGTGCATTTCCAGTGGAGGTTCTGGATTCTTTCATATCTGTCAAACAGAAAAATACAGGACCTGTGTTAGAAGCCTGGGTGGAAGCTGTTATTGCCCTGGGCTGCATGCCAGTGACATTAATTGCAGTCGCTTGGAGTAGCTTTACTGCTACTGAGCTAAGATGTCATCATGGGGTAATGGCAGATTACCAGCTCCCCTTTATACATAGTTTTTTTTTCCTTCTGTAAAATATTCTTTTTCATTAAAAGCAGAAGATATAAGCGTTCAATGAAAGAAGGCAACAAGCAAAAGTCTGCCAAAACAGAATTATAGTTGAAGGTAGAGGTACCACCTCTGTCCCCTATAATACATGATAGTCACGTATTAAAAGTTAAAATACTGTGTCCGGTATTTATTCAATACAGGACACAGTGGAGGAGATTTACTAGAACTGGAGAGTGCAAAATCGGGTGCAGTTCTGCATAAAAACTATTACTAATCAGCTTTCAGGTTGTCAAAGCTTAAAAGAGTAGTACAGCCAAAGCAAATAATTTTTTTACTTCTGTGACCCGTTCTCAGCAGATTGTGGGCTGAAACCCACTGTCGGCTGACGTCACAGAGCCAGTCCAGGCTCGGGAAAGCTTGCCAACATATGGCTGGGATACACCCACATGCCTGGATCGGCACTTAGCTCAGCCTTTCAGCAAGCGGCTGAGAGCCTGAGCCAGCCTCTCCCGCCTCCTCCACAGCCCAGCGCTCCACTGATGGTCACTGGCTTTCTGCTCAGGGAGCTCTGAGAACCAAGCAATCAGCAGTGTTTGATTGCTCGGTTCTCAGCCTTAGATCCAGCAGGGGACCGATGCTGCATCCACATAGGTAAGTATGATTAAAAAAAAAAAAATCCCATACTTATCTTTTAATTGAACAAGCTAAAGTTAGAAGCCAATTGGCTACCATGCACAGCTGCACCTGATTCTGAGTGCCCCAGTTTTAGTAAATCTCCCCCAGTTAGTCCTGTATTTCTCCTGCTTTACCACCTCCCCAGCCATTGGGCCCTGTGACATGCGCTATCCATCATTGTGATTCTGACTGAAGTGACTAATAAAACACCAAACATGATTTAATTTATCATTGATCTGGTCAGACTATTGAGATGATCCAATTATCAAATCACTGGTAATATCTGGTCATCATTAGGCTACATTTAAATATATACATTTAAAAGAGCATAGATTATTAAATAAGAAATGTAGAATTTGAAAAAAAATAAGCATACATACTCACCTCTATGCTGCAGCATCCGTGTAATGCTGCAGCTGCCCCTCATCTGCCCTAAAACCAAGAACTGAATGATCCCATGACTGTTGATCTCTGAGTTCTCGGTCTGCTCAGAGCAGAGACTGTCAGAGCATTATGAAAACTTCAATAACATTGATCAAAGCTTGTTCTTTATTTCTGTATAATTGAAGCCTTAGAAATTCATTGATCGTATTAGAGCATGTGTATTGTGGCTTCCGCATGTGCAAAGTTCAGAAACTGCTGCATGCACAAATGCACTAAAGAAACTGAAGAATCTGGGAAGACTTAGCATCTGCCATGCGCTCTGCTTTTCCGATTGGAATAAAATGGGGAAATGAAACCTTACACCTGCCTTGTGTGTTTTTGCACACGTATAACTTTGTGTTATTTATATATTGGTACAATTATTGCACCACCTCTGTTCCAAGCCAAACCCATTTTCAGTGGAAATGGATACATGCATACATTTTTAGTATATGGAAACAAGATGCAAAGTTGTCCAAGATCCTGTTTAGGGTTGAAGACTGGTTCCTGAGGCTAACTGTTACATAATCTGAATTTGCTTTCCATAATGCAAAAACACAATAAGCATCATCAGAAAGGAATGTCAACAAATTGGAAACTGTTGATCACTTTGCCTGATGCTTATAGGACAAGTGGAGGGAGAACTCCATCTATTTGCTTGTCCAATTATGGCCACACATTGGGTAATTTTTAAACATTTTCAATCACCTTTCAACAAGGGTAATCTGCCACCTAGAGTTTAATCACTCTCAGGTTCAGGTGACCCCATGAACAAACTATTGATGGCAATTGATCAAAATGCCTATTGACTGGCACTGCGGTGTTTGCAATCGATTTCCACCACAATTTTGACGTTTGGTCCCTGTTATGACTAGGATGGAGACAATGGCCTTTGTTATTGGCAAATACTATGCCTGCTTCTGCCGGAGTTGGGAGACCTATGTTATTAGAAGGATGTCAAGTGAAAAGCAGCTCTGACTTAAGATTTCATCAATCTAGGGCATGATGCGGTAATGCAGGTGCTGCAATACCCTTTATTGTGCACTATTTTCTCCACAGCGCACCACCCATCATGCATCATGATGTGATGTAATGCAGATGCTCTCTATAGAAGCCTTAGGGTACGATGCAAAACTACCGACACCACAAAGATCTTGGTGCATGAGCTTAACAGCTGTGTTACCACATCATGATGGTATACACACATTTGTGTTTTTCCCTGATGTGTTTTCCATTTAAGTCAATTGAAACATATAAAGACACATGTCAATGCATGTCACTACACATTTCAACATGCACATCAATGCATGGCAAAAGATATTAATATGTGTTGAAGCACTTTACAAAGGACATTGACATTCGGTTTCATGCGCTTCCATTGACTTCAGTGGCAGATGCAAAATAAAAACGCAAAAGGTGTGAATCCTGCTTAAATGGCTGTGTCTCACTCCTAAGTCATCCTCAATCCAATACAATTAAAAATTGAATACAGATAAAAATTAGATCCTGTCAAAATGTAGTTGGGTTATACTTGAAAACACGGCTTTTATTTTTTGGTACACTTAGCAGTATGGGTGCATTCACACTTGCAAATGCACCTGCAGTTCAATTACATGCGAGAACCCCAGCAGGCATTCCCGTCATTAGATGCAAAAGGCAGTCCCATTGAAAGCAAAGGGAGGGTGCTGGCTCCTGCAGCTAATCACACCTACTCGCATGTAATCATTCATGCAGTGATCACAGGCACGTGATGGCCCTGGGTGTGGACTGCCTGCATCCAGGGTTGATCACTCACATTATCACATATGATTGCTGCGTTAGGGATTACATGTGAGTGGGCGTGATTAGCTGCAGGAGCAGGCACCCTCTTATTGCTTTAAATGAGGCTGCCTCTAACAGCTAATTGTGGGAACCCACACTTTAGTTCTCGCATGTAATTGGACTGCTGGTGCATTCACATGTGTGAATGCATCCTAGGAGCAAGAACATGTGCAGACTATTCACACGCAATATATAATTTCAAAAGGCTATTAATCTGGCCTGTCTTTAATCACAGTGGGAGCACTAGCTGGACAGGCTGGGCTTATACCAACTTCAAACAATATAATCACTTGAATTCCCAGAGCTCATGCCTTGGTCCGCTAGTTTTTTAATTGTTTTGCAAAAGTGACTCCAACCTAACAAACCAAAGTTATCAGCTGAATCTAAACATACATTGTATTACAGACAGCAGTATAAGGTCACTCTGTACTTTATGGTTACAAGGGTCAGTAGTATTCTTCATACCAAGGAGTACTTAAGAAATGTAATTGCACCGATTTTCAAAATGTATTAAGTGTGGCTTTCTACCTCCTCTGTGACTGACCCGCTGGAATTTCACTTGTCTGATCTGGTATATTAGATGCGTTATATCACTTGTAAGTGTGTGTGTTGCATAAAGCCAGCCTATTTAAAAGAATGGGCTGCCAATGCACCGAAACTGGCAACCCCCCCCCCCAGACATTACCAATTTTTAGCAACATAGTGCACCACAATGCACTTTAGTGTGTCACTATGTTTTGTGGTGTGCTGCAACAAAGGTGCAAAGGCAAGGTCCATTGAGATGCTATTAAACATGATCGGAATTGCAGTGCACAAATGTGCATTGCAGTAACATGTGCATTACCACAATGTAGCTTTCAATCCAGCTGTAAACGGACAGGTTTACTTTTAGCAAGCTTATCCTTTAATTCTCCAGTCTCCCAGAGTGCAGCCTGCAATGTTAAATACTTACCTTCCTTGCCTGGTGCTGCACAGCCTTTCCTTCAAAACCCTCCCTTCTTGAGTGTGCACGCCTAACAGGTAGAGCTGGTGAGGACATGCAGCCCACATTGCAAGAGTTAAATGCTTATTGATTCTAGGGGTGCAGGGATGAAGTGTTTTGCCCATACCATTCCTTGGTCCAGTAGGCTCAAGTGCTGTCCTCCAGCTCTGGGTGGTTCCTCTGCATCATCATGAACAGGGCAAGGCTATTAACCCTGTATTATATGTAAAGATGCCAGTGTGCAACCACGGCCCGAAGCTGCTTAGAGAGAATGCGGGGAGGGGGGCGGTCACATCGACTGAGGGAGCCAGAAATAAAGTAAGTAATACACCCTATCCTTGCACCCCTGGGCTAAACAAGCATTTAACCTTTGCAGTGGGATTTTGTCTCATTCTTGGAGACGGTTTTAAGCATTTAACATGGCACACTGCACTCAGGGGGGTTGGCGAATTAAACAAAGGACATGTTCGCTATGAACTTGCCCTTCAGCAGTCACAGATCGTTTACCTTAGTTTGAGGAGTTTGTCCTTCCAGCACCAGTTTTGACAAACATTTGCAAAGCGCTTAACAAGCTTCAACCTGCTTTCTTGAAGCCCATCTATCATCCTTCAGCTTCATTCTGGTAGTATGGAATACAGATCTTAAAAGCAAACATTTAATAATTGACAGAAAGACAATGGTATAGTCTCAGATATGCTCTTGCATACAATAATATCCACAAAGTTTATTGAAATCAAATAGTACACACTGTCAAAAGGAATGAACCAGCATATGGTGAGGAAAACAATCTTTTTACAGTCCATGAAGCTATTGAGATATGCAACTCAATATACATCCATTTCACCAACCAAATATATGGGATAACATTTCAATTCATTAAGTTACTTCATGAACATTCCCTTGTGTTAAAATATAAAATCAGTACAGATTGATTTAAAAGGCCTTCAGGCTCAAACTCTTTGCTTGGTGTATACTTATAGTTGCTAAAATGGTCAGAGGTTTTGTGCTTGGCCCATTAATGTGAGCGAAGGAAACCTATTCCAACCTATATGATTGATTCTGCAGTGAAACTACAAGGTCAGCTTAAAGCAGTATTAATCCCAAAACCAAAAATGTATTCTGTTGCAGCTTACCAATCATTAGATGTGGTGGCTTTGTCAGTTTTTTATTCTTTGGCTTTTTCCCTCTGTTTTCACCTGGTGATCTGGCCAGTAACACACCTCCTGTATTAGTTAGACACAACTCTGGATGAATGAGCACAGCAAGCACAGCAGACAGCAGCATTGTCAGTCTGGGGGAGTAGTGTTAAATGTATTAGCAGATTTAGATACACTAGCAAATTGAAGGCAAACTCTAGCTCACACTTTATAATCAGTTATGGCAGTTTTTTTCTTTTGGGATAAAGGTTTTGCATGAATAAAGCTAATCATTGTAAGCAAAACCCTGCCAGCCAGTGTTAAGTGGTTTGTCTCATCCATGTAAGCAGATGCATTCTGCTGGAGAGTTTGTGCTGTGCAAAACAAGAGACTTGCTGGCTGGATCACCAAATAAAAATAGAAGAAAGAAAACCTTAAAAAGAAACAAATGCAGCCATCACATCTAAGAATTGGTGAGCTGCAATATAATAAATGTTTGCTTTTGGGTTTAACACTGCTTTAATCTATATGGAAATCTCCCCTGTTATGAAAAGCACCTGAAAAAAAAAACGTAGGGAAAAATGTATTAAATATACTTTCTTCCTCCAGTCTTGGGACACAGCCCCATAGAAGTCTATGGGGCTGTAATGCACAAGAATGATCTGGAGCGTGAGACCCGGCCATCAGACCGAGATAAGCAAGCATCTGTGTGTACGTTAAAGTGCACTTATCCTTTAAGTTTAGGTAGTCAGCAATAATTTTAGAAGATAAACACAGGCTTTTTTCACATACTGTGCAAGTAACAGAAAACCTGTTATCTAGGGCACACAAATCCTTGTACTTGCTGCTCACATTCAAGGCTCTTAATCCACCGCCAAGAAAATTCCTGATGCACGAGTTAATCTCATAATTAAAATTTAATATTGACTATGCAGAGAAAGTTCAATAGCTTCAAGCAATACAATACTTTTCATCCTAAAGTGAAAGTGCTCCATCATACACGTCTAAAGGTCTTTCAATGTCACCATGAGTCAGTAAAGAATCACTGCTGTCATTCTTACATAATGTCAGTTCTGTGTAAACTTTATCAGTAACATAAAAGCCATGTTCAGTAGCTGATTGTGTCAGAGCCACCAGCTCATTACACCACAAAAGGCTGCAACAATTTACCCTCATCTACCAGTTGAATGTTACAGCTTGATCATGTATAGAGATAACATCACATTGTCAAAGATGACAGAAAATCATACTAATAATGTGTTTAGCCTGAATGTATTGCAGCGATCATAACATAAAGCTGGTGAAAAGTCCAAGGAAACAGAGATTCAACCAGTGGTGGCCCATTCATAAGGGGCGCAGGGGCAACGCCCCCCTAATCCGTATACCCAGCCCCTAATCTACATGCAGGGCTCTGGACACATGGATTCCTATAGGGGTTTTGTTTTTTTGAAGCACATGATTAGAGCCAGAGGCTCTAATTGGCTTAAAAAAAGGGTGGGCTCAGGGCACAGAGCACTGCGTCCTGAGTCCACCCAGTTGTGTGACAATCGCAAATGAATATTCGCTATTATCTTCCCGTTTCTTCCCCCGCCCAATCAGGAAGCAGCTCCTGGGGGCCAATTGGCCGGGAGTCTTAGAGCAGCCCGGGGAGACGAGGACGGCTACGAGTAGAGCAAGAACGAAGGGGGCAAGCTCGGCAGCGGTGTGCCATGCAGGGTTTGCTGGAACCTCTCACATAGCACTAATGGGGGGAGACATGTCTGATGGGGTTTTCTATGTATAGAAGGGGGGCCCGAGAGAGGCGTGGTCGGAGTGTTGAAACTTTGGTTGGTGGCAGCGGTGCGAGTGAGGGGGGGGGAGGTTTGTTTGCCCCCCCCCAAAAAAAATACAGCACACCAGCCACCACTGAACCCAACAATACCCCATCTCTGCTTATGATTCTACCCAAACTTTATCATTTTGACTGCACAGAAATCAGATTAGCCTACCCAATATTACATTGGAGGTTTTGTGTAATCAATACAGTGTGTGAGAATGGTATAGGGGTAGTGATATGGTAATGCCACTCACCATTATGTCCCTGCACCGTTATGTAAAAGCCAAATATGAGCACATCAGTCAGCATTTCACTTCTAGCATATTCAGATTTCATGGGAAATATCCAACACCCAGACCAGAACAGCTATAGGTGAACTGGAAATAGAAATAGATTTTTTCTGTGACAGATTATGCTTCAGATATCACCCACTACATATATGTCCATAATATTCCACTAATAACACAATTTAGTGCAAATCTTGCACACCCTGATTCCAGTGGCTCCGTCAGTCATAAGACAAGTACAAGGAGCTTCTTTTTTACCATGATTCCTGTAACTAAATCTGTTAGATCTCATTTACACTTGCTTCGACTTCAAAGCACATTAAAGCTCCTACTGCTTCAACAAGCTTTGATGATGTGTTTTTGATGCTTCGGTGGTGCTTCGCTGAGGCTTCAGTGGTGCTTTAGTGATGCGCTTTTGAAGCTTTGTTGAAGCTTGGCAGATGCCCTGCGTGTTTGTTGATATCTCACACCTGTTTCTCCAAAACAAAGCAAAGCTAAAGCTGAATTAAAGCACGCTTTGTCAGAGTTCTATGGAGGCTTTGAAGATGCTTTGAAGCACCACTAAAGCTACATGGGCTATAATTTTTGAAGCGAAGCCGAAGCAAAGCAAACACAAGGTGTAAAAAGAACTGTAAGCTAACCATTTTATTTAGTGACATGAGCTTTGACAAGCTTTAACAAAGCGTTTCCGAAGCCATGTTTTGAAGCAAGTTTAAACTAGCCCTTACAGCCCTATAAAACATTCACCTTTGTGCACTGCCATGAAGTCTTTCCAATGCCAAGTACACAGGATCAGAGGAGATTCAATACACAATCGGCCTATTTCTAATTATCACACTGTGCTAACATACTGTTCCTAGGTCAAAATACATCCTTGGAAAACATCAGAAATATTCATTTTCTTTTTTTAGAACTGAAAAAGCAACACTGACTTGGCAGGAAGCTAATGTACCTGCTGAAGAAAGGACATCCAAAGCCAGAAAATCCTGTCTGCTCTTTACATTGCTTGCATAGGGAAGGGGAAGAGAAATCATTACTTAATACCCAACTGAATCCTCGTGTTATTTCACCTAAATACATTCTGGGTGCATAAAACAAAAAAGAGTGCTTCATTCTAAGGCTGGCCATACACTGTTCGAATCTTGGCCAGTTCAGCAGGAAATGGTCAAGATTTGATTTGTTGATGGGTACACTGAATGTACCAAGTTGATCTATTTGGGTACAACCAGTCTGCTGGATTATCTTGTGATTATCGCTAGCGGCTACTATAGCCACTAGCAATAATCACTGTCTTTTCCCGGCAGGGGCGGCTTCCCCTACCTGCCCCCGCCGGGAGAAGATAATTGCTGATTCCCCTGTCAACACTGCCTGTGTTGATGGGGGAATCGTGCAAATTTCTTTCCTGCAACCCATGGTTGCAGGAAAGAATTTTGCACTGTGTATGGCCAGCCTAAAGCAGCCTAAGTAGAAAAGCCTGTCTCTCCTTGCTTGCAGCTGACTTTGCTCTCTGCAGAGAAGTAATATTCTCTTTGCAGAGGTTTGACACACCCCCTGTTGAGTCAGAGCTCTCCAGGAAACTTGTGCTTTGCCAATTACAGAGCTAAGCTAGAAGTGTGACTCAGTAAGGGGACATCTGTGAATATATAGCATAATACTTGTACATAATACCTGTGCCTGGAGGTGACATTGCCACATCAGACTTAAAGCTAATAATTAGAGCCCTCCTTCAAATGCAGTGGTTAACTGTAGTCAGTTTAATGATAGATAATACAGTATATCACAAAAGCGAGTACACCCTCACATTTTTGTAAATACTTTATTATATCTTTTCATGTGACAACACTGAAGAAATGACACTTTGCTACAATGTAAGGTAGTGAGTGTACAGCTTGTATATATATATATATATATATATATATATATATATATATATATATATATATATTATATATTATATAACACTGTAAATTAGCTGTCCCCTCCAAATACGTCACACAGTTATATAATGTATATAAAAAACACAGCCATTAATGTCTAAATCACTGGCAACAAAAGTGAGTACACCCCTAAGTGAAAATGTCCACATTGGGCCCAATTAGCCACTTTTCCTCCCCGGTGTCATGCGACTTGTTAGTGCTACAAGGTCTCAGGTGTGAATTGGGAGCAGGTGTGTTAAATTTGGTGTTATCGCTCTCACTCTCTCATACTGGTCACTGGAAGTTCAACATGGCACCTCATGGCAAAGAACTGAAAAAAAGAATTGTTGCTCTACATAAAGATGGCCTAGGCTATAAGAGGATTGCCGAGACCCTGAAACTGAGCTGCAGCACGGTGGCCAAGACTATACAGCGGTTGAACAGGACAGGTTCCACTCAGAACAGGCCTTGCCATGGTCGACCAAAGAAGTTCAGTGCATGTGCTCAGCATCATATCCAGAGGTTGTCTTTGGGAAATAGACGTATGAGTGCTGCAAGCAATGTTGCAAAGGTTGAAGGGGGGTCAGCCTGTCAGTGCTCAGACCATACACCGCACACTGCATCAAATTGGTCTGCATGGCTGTTGTCCCAGAAGGAAGCATCTTCTAAAAATGATGCACAAGAAAGCCCACAAACAGTTTGCTGAAGACAAGCAGACTAAAGACATGGGTTACTGGAACCATGTCCTGTGGTCTGATGAGAGCAAGATAAATTTATTTGGTTCAGATGGGGTCATGGGTGTGTGGCGGCAACCAGGTGAGGAGTACAAAGACAAGTGTTTTGCCTACAGTCAAGCATGGTGGTGGGAGTGTCATGGTCTGGGGCTGCATGACTGCTGCAGGCACTGGGGAGCTACAGGTCATTGAGGGAACCGTGAATGCCAACATGTACTGTGACATACTGAAGCAGAGCAAGATCCCCTCCCTTCAGAGATTGGGCCGCAGGGCAGTATTTCAACATGCTAACGACCCCAAACACAGCTTCAAGACAACCACTGCCTTGCTAAATTAGCTGAGGGTAAAGGTGATGGACTGGCCAAGCATGTCTCCAGACCTAAATCCTATTGAGTATCTGTGGGGCATCCTCAAAACGGAAGGCGGAGGAGTGCAAGGTCTCTAACATCCACCAGCTCCATGATGTAGTCATGGAGGAGTGGAAGAGGACTCCAGTGTCAACCTGTGAAGCTCTGGTGAACTCCATGCCCAAGGGGGTTAAGGCAGTGCAGAAAAATAATGGTGGCCACAAAAATATTGACACTTTGGCCCAATTTGGGCATTTTTACTTAGGGGTGTACTCACTTTTGTTGCCAGCGGTTTCGACATTAATGGCTGTGTGTTGAGTTATTTTGAGGGGACAGCAAATTTACACTGTTATACAAGCTGTACACTCACTACTTTACATTGTAGCAAAGTGTCATTTCTTCAGCGTTGTCACATGAAAAGATATAATAAAATATTTACAAAAATGTGAGGGGTGTATTCACTTTTGTCAGACACTGTATGTGTCCAGATGCAGTAATAGTGTATACAATATCAATTTTCTATAACCCATGATTTTAAATACTGATTGCATTTTTGTAATTTATTTACAGTCACTGGGATCAGTGTCAGCACCTTATTTAGAGATACCCTGTGATTGTGTAGCTTATAGCATGTAAAACCAATGACCACACCAAATAATTGCACCACTCCATACTTTGGCTGAATAATTGCAAAAATGTAAACAAAAAGAGAAAATAATCAGTAAAAATTGCCCACCAAAAGCAAAATTTTAAATGTCAGTCTATGGAGGAATGTGTAAATGAATGAGCATTCCCTCTATGATTCTCCCTAGTGATGCGCAATTATTGCGCTGCTATACAATTTCAAACACAGAGAATTTTCTTTGAAAGCCTAATTATAAGAAAAAAACCCAGTGGGTAGAAAATGTGTCATCTTAACAGAATTGTGTTGAACATTGGATTCTGTGATGACTTTAACATGTTTCTACCTTTATCCTGGATGTGCTGATTGTATCCAAAAGAAAATTCTGCGTGTATGAACGAATGTATAAGATAAAGCTAGACTGCCTTATAGTTCATCCTCATGAACAGCCTTCATCAATTCACATTCTTCCTTAACACGGCAGTTGCTGAGCAGGTGACTGTACTGCTTTTTCAGATCATCAAAAAGACACACAGACTGCTGTGAGTGCGGGAAAGGAAGGAGGTTTTCATTTAGTAACATCTGTACTTGATACTCTTCCTCAGGGCTCTCCACCAATTCGCAGTGATACAGGACAAACAACAGGTTGGAAGCGTAAGGCACAATCCTGCCACTGCGAAACTTCAATTCATTTTGACTAGAGAAACTGTCCGCAGTAAGAGGCTTCTCATCCTTGAACAGGCCCATCAGAGCCAACAGTGGCAAGAGAGTCTCTGCATGTCCAAAGTGCATGACCACGGGATTGGAGATTTGCTGGGACCTATAAGACAATAGCATATCTCATCAATAAAGTGGAACTTAACTCTGACAATCAACATTGAATATTTTTAACCCTTATGATGCTGGCAATAGTAAATAGATAGGAAAGCATAGAATGTTTGCTAGTTTTAACTTTTTTTGCATTTCTTTAGTTACTTCCTGGTTTCTAGCCTAGGCAAATGAGGTCATATATCCCAGGAGTCTTCAGGAAGGGAGGGAAGGAGAGGAGGAGGGGTTTTCTCAGCCAAGCACACTTCCCTAAATGCATGATTCAGCTAAGGGCAGGTGGATTCCAGGAAGTAAACGCTACATGAATCATTTGCCCTTACTCAAGATGGCCATGGCCAGAAATGCTAGGGGGTTGTTTTTCAAAGAGATTTCTTGAAGCGTCTGTTAAAAAAAATAAAAATAAATACAGATCCTGTTCCTATAAAGCATGCTATACAGCACAGCACTTGTGCTATGTCATTTGTCCCCCTGGATCACCTCTAGTACCTGGCTGATCCTGCCCTCCTCTCTCTGCACTGACTCCAAAAAAACATGGCAGCCAAGCTATGATATCGGAGTCAGCGCGTGTCTCCGTCATCTGCAGCCTGCGCTGTGTCCGGTCTGCTCTCTCCCCATCTCCTCTCCCCCCTTCCCTCTCTGTCTCAGAGCTCCGTGTCCGCACCGCCCCCTCATGTCCCGCTGATCAAATCAATAATTTATTATTACAATCCATTCTATTTATTAATGTATTGTCCCCCTGTGACTGTCCTTTATGTAAATAACAGTGTATATACCTTGTATACAGAGTGCTCATCATCGCTGATTGACCGGCCGCTTGTCTCCTCTCTCTGCCCAACATATGCAGAGGAAGGGGCCACCTCTCTCCTCTCCACTGACGTCAGAGGGGAGTCCCCAGCCCTGTCTACTGCATATGTCGGGCAGAGAGCGGAGACAAGCTACCGGTCAATCAGTGCTCATGAGCACTCTGTAAATACACTGTTATTTATATAAAGGACAGTCACAGGGGGACATAATAATAAATAGAGTGGATTATAGAAACATGTAGTGGTGGGTTAACAACCACTTTAACATAATAAAGCACAGAGACGTGGATGGATGGGGGAGTTTGCTTTAAATATTAAAAATTAATTAAATAATGTCTTTGGTTTGTGGTGCACAAATGCAGTGAAGATCCGCTTTAATTACGGTGTATATGACATTCTTTAGCAGTGTTTGGCTCCTGAAGGTAGACAAGAATACCTTTCAGCACTAAGCAAGCTATACTGAAAATCTGTGATGGAATCTGGTCTACACTCCTGACTGTATTAGTCACTATACTCCGGCAGTTCATTGTGCTCGAACACCTAAAGCGGATGTATACCCGATAATGAAATTTGAGCTGGGCACATAGATCTGCAGTGTTTTATTATCTCTCTTCAAAGCACTAAGTCCCACAGCTGTTTCTTGTACAGTTTCTGTTATCAGCCTGACAATTTCTCTGTCACATATGATAAAAGCAGCCAGAGCTTGGGGAGGATGCTATAAATGGATTAGCACAGTGCTGAACAATACAACAAACAGAGCTGAGAGTCTCTACCTATGAGGAGAGGGGGTATGTGCCTTTCATCCAATCAGCTGTCTTGGCTGTGTGCCCAGGCTTCAATGCAGTGTTAACCAGGAAGAAAAAAACTAACATGAAGAGCACTTTCTAAAGGATATATAAAGATGACGACAGCAGATATACATGTAAAACTTATATAGGGAGATTTGTTTCATCTCTGTGTATCAGCTGAGGCTGTTCACTTCACTGGGTATATGTGAGAGTTTTCATCCACTTTAATGCTAGTGTACAAACACTTTGAATAGTTACTTAGGAACTAAATCTTTGTTGAGTCACTTTTAGGAAGTTTGTGTAATCATAGGGCTGAGTTCAGCAGAACTCGTAAAATTTCAATTACAGGTGTCTATTCAAATCGCCCCCGAAGTTGTCAAAAGTAGTGCAGGAACTACTTTTGGGAATCGGTGCAGCGCCGCAAAGTCGGCATCACATCGATTCGGAAGGTGTCATTGCAGGCAATAGGCGACGATTTAACATGCGATCTGACATGTCAAATCACGTCAAAACGGCCTGATGTGAACAGCTAAAAAGGAAAAGGGTGATTAAGGATTTAATAAACCAAATTCATTTCTCAATTATCCAGCACTAGAAGAAAAAAAAAAATATCCCAACAAAGTAAATTTACTGATATTTCCATTACTCATTCATGTATAATGCTGTTTTGTTGATAGAACATCAGTAGCATTTAAATCTTCATGAAGGTGTCATTTATTTTGGAGGGACTCTTCTACAAGAATAAAACACATATGGACTAGGCCTCAATGAAATATAATTTACACTCATTAATAATTTAATAGCAACCTCATGTGACTCAAACAATGCTAAAAATGTGTATATTTCTAAAAATAATACCCGTTTTTTAAAACCTCAGTGGAGCTTTATAGATATACACTGTATGAGCAAAAGTCTGTGGACGCCTGACCATCACATCTATAAAAGCTTCTTGGATATGTCGCTAATATGAAGCTGACCCCCACTTTACAGCAAAAGTCTCCACTTACATGGGAAGGTGTTCCACAAGAACATAAAGTGTGTATGTAGGAAACGTTGTTGTATAATCGAAACTAGAGATGCACACCAATGAAACTGGATAAAAACAGGCTTCATTCTGGTCACTCGCCTCAAGATCACACTACTGATGCATTTCAGTCTTACGGGCTTATTCTAAGAATGTGGTAAGATTATGGTGGATATGGCGCTGCTCGTGATGGTCTAAGTAAATATCTGACATAACAAATTGTTTATATATTTTCCAGGATGCTGGCAATGTTTACCGCATGGGAACTGCAAAATACTGTGACAGTGGTGCAAAGTAATGGGATTCGCCAGGTACTGTACCTTACCCCTTATAGCACATATGTCAAACACAAGGCCCGCGGGCCGAATGCGGCCCTCCAGACCTTGTCATGTGGCCCTCGCACTCAGTTTTTCAGCCGGAATGTGGCGGAACTCCATTTTGCCACCTCCAGCTTTCACCCTCCGCTTCTGATCCCTGCAAGGTGAGGCAAAGCTGCCTACAAAGGGAGGTATTAGAGCTAGGTAAGGTAGGAGAGAGATGCAAGGAAGCTTCGGGGAGAGGGTTGGTGTTGCACACCGTGCATAGTGCACCCCTAAATCCTGCATTTTGTACACAGCACACCCCTTACTTTGTGTGCAATGCACTCCTGAACCCTGCACACTGTACACAGCATACTCCTGAGCTCTGCACTCTGTACACAGTGTACTCCTGAGCTCTGGGTTCTGTACGTAACATACCCTTGCACTTTTTACATATCGCATACCAGATACAACCGGCCCTTTTAAGAAAACTATACTGCTAATGCGGCCCTTGATGAAATGGAGTTTGACACCCCTGCCTTATAGGTATAGACAGAGTGTCCAATATCATGAAAAAAAATATATTGAATTTTTTTTTTTTTTTTATATGTCTCTTTAAAACATGTATGTAAAACAATCAATTCTATTATTTATGTGCCAAAGAACATAACCAGGTGTTGTAGTGTGGTGGGTGTAATGATAAAAATAATAAGGCACAGCCTGTGCATCAAAACCTCCACTTCCATATATGAAACTCCTGTGTCAGTATATGTTCATCTTAGAATCCTATGTCAATCCATGTTCAAATGAATATACGTATTAAATTCCTGGACTTATTGTAGAACCAATAATGTTTCAAATAATAATCAAAAACCAAGAGTAAAAGTCATTCAACGTGATACTCAATAGCTGCTAAATCACTAAGATCCATCAGATGATGTCCGATGGACAGTGCAATGTGATACAATATTTAGTAAGAATGGCCAAACAGTGCAAGCAAATGTTACTGATAGAAGAGTCCTGAAAGTCACATGTCGCTTCACAATTTCTCGATGCCAATGTACTACTATTAGCATAAATAAAATATTCCATGAGTTTTTACATAACCAGAAAATAAAAATCTTAGGCCTGTTTCACATAGGCTTCAGCTTGTATAACAGCGGTGTGAGCACCAACCTTTAACAAAGCATTTGCAGAGCATTCATCAAGCTTTTAAAGCGTCCTTCAGCTCCAGTTTGTAAAATGTTGAACACAGATCCTATTGGGAGTGCTGATTGTTACTTGACACAAGCTGCTAGCAGGTTTCAGCACTACTTGAAGCCTGTTCAAAGCTTGCTGAAAACTGCTAGCAAGTGACAATTCACACTCCCATTAAGATCTGTGTATAACATTTCCAAACAGAAGCAGAAGGGTGCTTTAAAGGCTTAGAGAAAATGGATCTGAGCTTGCTGAAAACTTCATAAAACTTGCTGTAAATGCTGCTTCTATACAAGCTGAAGACCATGTGAAACAGGCCTAAATCATTATGGGGCACACAGAATATTTTAAAAGCCTATATAGAATTAGCAGGACAAGAATGGTAACACTACTGATAGTATGGATTATCATGTTGCTCTGGTTTATAACGGCAAATCTGCCAGCACAATACATTAATTGCTTCCTACTAAATGACAGCATCTCCTCATTATTCCCTTCAGGTATTTATAATTCCTAATATAGATATAATCTGAATTCAGAAAGATTACAGACAGTGCGTGCTAAGTGTCTCTATGTAAACTAAACGGTAATCAGAAAAAACACACTGTTACCTTTTGACACTAATTGCTGATCTAGTTAATGTAAGACCAATAATATTATCTTAGCTAACGGATATTGATTATTGCACGGATCAAACCTATAATTACATGTAACATAATGCATTGCTGTCCTAGTTTGTTATCACCCACATGAACTTGCTGACATCCCATTAGTATTGGTTATATAATGATATGTCCATGTACAACTCCAATTCCTAAAAAGTTGGAACGTTGTGTAAAATCTACTTAAAAACAGAATACGATTTGCAAATCTCATAAACCTATACTTTATTCAGAATAGAAAGTAGAAAACGTATCAAATGTTTAAACAGAGAAAATGTACCATTTTAAGATAGAATAAAGGTGAATTTTAAATTGATGGCAGCAACATGGCTCAAAAAAGTTGGGACAGGGCAACAAAAAGCTGCCAAAGTAAGTGGTACAAACAAGGAAGGGTTGGAAGAACATTGTGCAACTAATTGGGTTCATTGGCAACAGGTCAGTAACATGATAATGTATGAAAAGGGGCATCTTAGAGAGTAAGAGTGTCTTAGAAGCAAAGAAGGGCAGAGGTTCACCAATCCGTGAAAAGCTACATCTATAAATTGCCAAACAATTTGAGAATAATGTTGCTCAACGTAAAATTGCAAAGACTTTTAATAGAATATATCATCAAGGGACAAGGGCGAAATGCAATATTGGATGCTCGTGATCTCCGGGCCCTTAGACAGCACTGTATTAAAAACAGGCATGATTCTGTGATGGACATCACTGCATGGGCTCAGGAACACTTCCAAAAAACACTGTCTGAACATAGTTCACCGTGCCATCCAAAAATGCAAGTTAAAGTAAAGAAGCCTTATCTGAACATGATACAGAAATGCCACCGTCTTCTCCAGGCCAAAGCTCATTTAAAATGGTCTGGTGAAAAGTGGAAAACTATTTTGTGGCCAGGCAAATTCTCCGAAAACTCCAGCAACTGGTCTCCTCAGTTCCCAGATGTTTAAAAATAGCCATGTCAAAACTTTTTTGGAATTGGGGTTGTACTTTGCCAGCTTTTTGTTGCTTTGTCCCAACTCATTTGAAATGCGTTGCTGCCATCAATTTAAATTTTACATTTTTTTGTCTTAAAATTGTACATTTTGTCAGATTAAACATTTGATAGGTTTTCTATTTTTTTATTGTGAACAAAATATGGGTGTATGGGATTTGCAAATCATTGCAATTTGTTTTCATCTTTTGTGGAATTGGGGCTGTAGCTGTTAAAATAAATGAATAGAACAGATTCACATTTCAACAACTTTGCTTTACCAGGTCAGGACAAGTAATATGTGGACTCTGACCATCTGAAAAAGTTTATCTGGACCCACGGCTTTCACTACCTTGTGATGGCTGTCGGTATGAATAGTTGAAAGGGAATGCTCCTATTAGGTGATAAGAGGAGTTGTGTTCTGGCTCAGACCTGCTCAGCTATGACAGGATAAGGAAGAGAGGTGACCACACTAAAGTATCAAAATAGAGAAATAAAACACTAAAGTGAAATAAAATAATGCAATGTGAAGCATCTGTAAAAATGGGTGATAGAGAAGTGTGTGTGTCAATTAAAAAAAGGCACCAACTATTCACAATTCAATAAACAGAATTAAACAAAAAAAACACAAAAAAAAAAAAAAAACACCATCTTCTTATGATTCACCAAACAGAACTGGTTATGCGTAGATCTGGCTGAAGTTTATTATCAGAAGAGTTGGTTCAAGCTCTTGCTCACACTACATTGATTGCAGAAGAACTCTGCAGCATGGGGTTGGTGGAGTCACAGACAATCAGCTACAGTCTGAACCATAAAATGTTAGTGTTATGGCTTGTTTAGAAAAGGGATTTCATTTTTGTTTCTGTCCTGCACTCATTGTATAAGGATGTTTGACTACTGAATATAAAGTAGAACTTTAAGCCTAAAATAAAAAAAAATAAAAAAAAGAGCGAACAGGCAAGAATTTTAATGCAGAAGAGGCATGCTTTGTCATTCTGCATTAAAGTTACCTACCCGTTTGACCCTGTACAGTGAGCCGTGCACACGCAGCTCATTGTACAAATTCAGCAATGCATGGGCGGAAGTCATTCCCGCCTGGCCAATGGAAGAAGCCGGCAATCAAGACCCAAAAAACACCTGCCCAAAGATGTCAGCGACCAGTGGGGAGCTCCGGGATGCCACAAGGTGTGTATAGTTCCACTTTAAATCAGTATTAAACCCCAAACCCACAATGTAAGATATTGCAGCTTACTGAACATTAGATATGGCTGCATTCGTTTTTTTTATAGGCCTTTTTCCCCCTTCTGTTTTCACCTGGTGATCTGGCGAGTAACACACCTCCTGTAGTGTTAGATGTACTAGCAGATTTAAATACACTAATAAACTGAAGCCAAACTCCAGCTTATACTTTATAAGCAGTTACAGCAGTTACACCCCTCCTTTGAATAAATTGTAAGGCTGACCGCAGGTCAGCCTGTATTTGTAGGAGGAGTCTGGGTCATTTATAACCCAGCCTCCTCCTACTTGCTTGCTCTGTTTTCCTGGGGAAGTTTCGGAAGTCAAATAATCACATAAATTTAGACGATCATGTAGATTGTGATGTCCTCCACACAATGAGCGGTCTAGTGGTCCACTTTTGTCTTCCCCCTTTTTCCGGATATTTTTTTTGCTTACGTCGGTATAGATTACAAGTCATTCGACGTTATAGAATGTAACACCCAAACCCCAAATTA
>BLSH010426445.1:871123-886180 GCA_018402905.1 Glandirana rugosa
CGAACCAGGCGAGGGTTTTTCTGCTGTCATGTTTGGAAGGGCGAACCTGCTGGTGCTGGGCTTCTTCGCGATATTTCCCTCACTGCCTCCTGGTGTCGCCATTGGCTCCATGGGGGAGTGGGGGAAACCTTTTGGGGCAGGTCCCTGATGGCGATTGCACATACAGGGATTGCAGGCCTTTCCTCAGCCTTTCACAGGTTGGGCGGGTTATAGCTTTCCAGTGTTGCCACCTTGCGCCTGGACTTGCCACTTTGCACTAGGTCGTGGGGGCTGCTGAGCCTGGAAATGCAGGAACAAGGTCCCCGCTCCACTTTGAATCATACCAACATGTGTCTCCCCCAGGGGGGCCCGGGCCGCATCAGGCCATGGTCGTTCATTAATTTGCCGCAGGCCATGTTCCAGGACCAAGGCGGCAGGACACAAGCGCTTTCCCATTCAGCATCACGGAAAAAAAAAAAAAAAATAACGTGTTTTTCATTTCATTCGGCACGTCAGTTAGGGGGAGTTTTATTTTTCACTTATTTCGGTACCGACAGCTCTCCTTCCGCCCACATGGTGCCACGGAAGAAGGAGCAGCATTTCATTTCACGGAAATAATGTGTTTTTCATTTCATTCTGCATTTCAGATAGGGGGAGTTTTCTTTTTCACTCATTCGGTACCGACAGCTCTCCTTCCGCCCACACGGGGCCACGGAGGAAAGAGCAGCATTTCATTTCAAGGAAATAATGTGTTTTTCATTTCATTCTGCATTTTAGATAGGGGGAGTTTTCTTTTTCACTCGTTTCGGTACCGACAGCTCTCCTTCCGCCCACACGGGGCCACGGAGGAAGGAGCAGCATTTCATTTCAAAGAAATAATGTGTTTTTTTCATTTCATTCTGCATTTCAGATAGGGGGAGTTTTTCTTTTTCACTCATTTTGGTACCGACAGCTCTCCTTCCGCCCATACGGGGCCACGGAGGAAGGAGCAGCATTTCATTTCTAGGAAATAATGTGCTTTTCATTTCATTCTGCATTTCAGATAGGGGGAGTTTTCTTTTTCACTCGTTCCGTACCGACAGCTCTCCTTCCGCCCACACGGGGCCACGGAGGAAGGAGCAGAATTTCATTTCAAGGAAATAATGTGTTTTTCATTTCATTCTGCATTTCACATAGGGGGAGTTTTCTTTTTCACTCGTTTCGGTACCGACAGCTCTCCTTCCGCCCACACGGGGCCACGGAGGAAGGAGCAGCATTTCATCTCAAGGAAATAATGTGTTTTTCATTTCATTCTGCATATCAGATCGGGGGAGTTTTCTTTTTCACTCATTTTGGTACCGACCACTCTCCTTCCGCCCACACGGGGCCACGGAGGAAGGAGCAGCACTTCATTTCGAAGAAAAAAAAAAAAAAAAGGGCTTTCCCTGGGTCAAGGCATCAGGTTGTTGCTTCTTGTTCATTTCGCTCAGTTCAGTATTTACGAGTTGGCAGGTTGGTATTCCACCAGCACATCATTCACGACCTATCACGTCTACAGGTCTCACAGATGCTGTTGAGCGTCGTTGATTGGCTCGTACGGTGGCAAGCATGCACATTTGTGTCACCTACGCCACACGCATCCCACGTCAATGTCACACGCATTTCATTCTCATACATCTAACAGGTGCCTGTCACGTCTTTAGGTACATAGGGTTGGGGATTCCAGGTTACGGCTGACGTCATTTCATAGATCTTAGATCTATGCTCAGCCACTTTTCTTGATTACGTAGGTTATGTCTCAAGCCGTGGGTATGAAAGAGTACCCATCTATACCCCCCGTCGCCCACCGAACATGGGGGGGTGGTTCCCCATTCTCTGAGTTTATGGAATATTCCCAAACTAATGGCAGTTCTACAACCTCGGGGCATCCATATCCAGCTTTGGCAAGAAGCGGAATTATTCAGACTTTGGTTTCCTAGAGTCCCAGGGTCAGACGCGGAACAAGTGGCCCTAGGCTCAGTTGCGTCCTTTTATCTCAGAGTCGTGCTTCTCCAGTTCTGGTCACTTTTGGGCTAGAACTAAGGGGCAGGGTGCAAGCTGGAAGTCTTACGCTCGCGGCGCCGGATGGGGGTGGCCGCGTTAAGGTGTTTTCGGAGGCCCTGGCACTTACTTTGTCAGATACCAGTAGGTTCTGCCTCGGTCACTCTAGCGCATTTTATCTCGGCTACTATCAAGGACATACTGGAACTATATATAGGTCTTGACTAAGCCAGACATATGTTCCCTTGCCATGGGCCTGGTTGGCGAAGCACCCTTCTTCCACCATCCAGGAATTTTGATTCAGGTTTGCTACGAGCCTTCACACCGGTTTCGTTGCCCCTCGGCAAGCAGTCTTGTAGTCCTAACCACAATCCCATAGTAGCACGTGGATGCATTTGCAATCAGAAGTCGACAAGAGCTTTGTGATAGACCTATTTCCAGAACCACGGTTTTGACAGCTGGAGGGTCAGTCCGATCAGGGTATTCCAAGGACTTTTGAAAAAAAAAAACGTAGTTGGCTACAACTTGTCAGCACCTCATTCTTCATAAGGTCTTCAGCCTTATTCAAATTTATCTTAGTTGCTGCCACCCAGGTTGGGGGTCAGTGCGGGTTGGACTAACGGTCAATATCTTCACAGACAGTGCAGGTGCCGTTGAAATCCCACAAGGGCAGATCTAAATCTTAGTAGTCGTGGCCTTCCTACGCAGGTCAACTCGGCTCCCACTTCTGGGGAATTCTTAACGTCAATTGTGTTTTCCAAGAGGCATAGAGTTAGTGGCACCCGACACGATATGACGCATCAATTACTCATCGTTGTTTATCAGGTCCCGGGGCCAGGCCAGTGGGCCACCCGGTGTCAAGGATACTCCCTGCTCAGGATGGGTTGAGCCTTTTTCAGGCCGGGGCCAGGGAGCCGATCACTTTTCTCTCTAGCGAATACTAGGAAAGCATAAGACACAGCGTGGTAGGCTTTTCAGTCTTTTCAGCGCAGTTTCCTCGGACCGCTTCAGTATTCAGTATATTGCTTACGTTATTTCTTTTGCCACTTATGTTGTTGCTATCTTTCTCTACCATCAGTACCTACGTGGCAGGAATCCTACATTTCAGGTCCATGTAGCACCCGTACAATCCTACCCTGTGGCCGCACATCTCATCAGGGCCACTCCTAAACAGATACAGGTAGCAGCCCGCCTTCTTCAGTGGGCAGTCACCCGGTTACAGGGCAAGAGTTCACGTCATGTCCAGTCAAGGTGGGATATCTTAATGTCACAGCGGAAGGAGTATGCGAGGATGGCCATTTCTACCTGTTTCCAGGTCTCCACTCTTGGCCACACAGGTTTGTAATACATGTACAAATTCAGCAATGCATGGGCGGAAGTCATTCCCGCCTGGCCAATGGAAGAAGCCGGCAATCAAGACCCAAAAAACACCTGCCCAAAGATGTCAGCGACCAGTGGGGAGCTCCGGGATGCCACAAGGTGTGTATAGTTCCACTTTAAATCAGTATTAAACCCCAAACCCACAATGTAAGATATTGCAGCTTACCGAACATTAGATATGGCTGCATTCGTTTTTTTTTATAGGCCTTTTTCCCCCTTCTGTTTTCACCTGGTGATCTGGCGAGTAACACACCTCCTGTAGTGTTAGATGTACTAGCAGATTTAAATACACTAATAAACTGAAGCCAAACTCCAGCTTATACTTTATAAGCAGTTACAGCAGTTACACCCCTCCTTTGAATAAATGTAAAAATGCGCAAACAGGTCTCCCAACATACCTCAAACACAAACCATTTTTGCCTGAAAGCAACTGTGGACATGTTGTGTTTGACTTTCTTCTACGTCTGATGCCCATATACCACTAGCCCGAAGGTAAACATAATGTCAATACACAAAAATATGTACACTGCTACTTCTCTATAAAGTATATCAGCATCTAGTACAGAAGAAGAACCGACAGCACAGTAAATCACAGTACTCTGTCCAAGGTTGCTTCTGTACTTCAATACCCTGATATTCAGTTATAACAGTTGAACCTCTGCCTCTCTTCACTGTTGAATTGTTTCTTCAGGTACAGACTGGGCTAAAACTTGGCTTTTTCCTCTGAACTCCTCTCACCTGCCTAGACCTAGACTAATACCTTGCTTACTTTTCTAGTTACCTGTGTAAAGATCTTGTTTACCTACTCAAAGGGTCTTCCACCAGTTCAAATGCTCTCCAGTGGAAAGAACCTAGGATTTGCAAACTTGCAGTATTTCACAACAAACATTCCATCTCCACCTTCAGGAAAAGGGGTCTAAGAAATCTCCAAACAAAATAAGGTGTTTAAGAACTGGACACGCTCCATGAGATAATTTTAGAATGGGGAGATGCAAGGCAGCTCGTCTAACCATCCCATCAATTTCTGAAAAATGGTCAAGGTGCACAAGTGATCTGATATCCTTTTACAAGTTAAAAATGCAGTGGCGTCCCTATGGGGATGCAGACCAGACCTGGGTGACACCAAGGGCCGGCCCCCAGACTGCCTCCACCATTCACTAACACAGCGGAGAAAGAGAATGAAAACACTGTCTCCTGTACAGCAGGGGATAAAGACAAAACAGCACTGAATAGAGGACAGGAACTGGAAGAGTTGACTTTCTAAGTTCACCAGCAGGTGATTGGATGCTAGGCGGTCCCAACAACCAATCATTAGCTTATTAATATGAAAAATGAATTCCAGCAGCTCCCGCCATCTGTTGAGCGCTGCTCTGTTTCCCGCTCTGCATCACAGAGTAAAAGAGAAAGGAGCAGAGCTGGGAGAGCTGTGCACTGTACAGGGGTGCAGAGGTGCGGGGGCTGCGTAATGTAAAGGGAGCCAGAGGTGCAGGGGCTGTGTAATGTAAAGGAAGCCAGAGGTGCAGGGGCTGTGTAATGTGCAAAGGTCCAGAGGTGCGGGGACTGTGTAATGTAAAGTGGTCCAGAGGTGCAGGAGCTGTGTAATGTAAAGGGAGCCAGAGGTGCAGGAGCTGTGTAATGTAAAGGGAGCCAGAGGTGCAGGAGCTGTGTAAAGTGCAAAGGTCCAGAGGTGCAGGGGGCTGTGTAATGTAAAGTGGTCCAAAGGTGCAGAGAGCTGTGTAATGTAAAATGGTCCAAATGTGCAGAGAGCTGTGCAATGTAAAGGGGTCCAGAGGTGCAGGGGGCTGTGTAATGTAAAGGGGTCCAGAGATGCAAAGGTTGTGTAATGTAAAGGGAGCCAGAGGTGTCGGGCCGGGTAATGTAAAGGGGTCCAGAGATGCAGGCGCTGTGTAATGTAAAGCGGGCCAGAGGTGTTGGGCTGTGTACTGTAAAGGGGGTTTTCCTACGTTTTACCTGCAGTTATAGCTACAGTCCTATAGATTTCTATTAGGCTGCATTTTGTTTTCTGCATTTTCTGAAAGCGTACCAAAAGTCTTGCATGCTGCATCTTTGGTGCACTTTCAGAAAACAGGAATATAACTTTTTGCAAAGGGGCTCACTGAGAGCCTAAGCCTAGTTTTGACAGGTACCCACTTCTACTTCACCTCCCCTCTTTCTTCTAGGACACATCACAGGTCCCAGAAGACTGTTGGAGCATTCACAAAGTGCAGCACGGCTTGTGCAGTCCGCAGCCGACTATCAATCCGAAAGCAGCACAGCCAGCTGCCCACAGTTTGGATGCTGTTGCTGGGAACCCAAAAACTAGTGAAGAACTTGCCTAGGTGAGGACAGTGCTAGACCCCTGGACAGGTAAGTATCCTTTTATTAAAAGTCAGCAGCTACAGCATTTGTAGTTGCTGCCTTTTCATTTTTGTTTTTCCCCAGAGTAAACAGCCACTTTAATTGTAATTCTGCTTATAATTTTACATGTCCCTGGCAGAATTTGTAAATTAGCCATTTCTGCTGCACCAACCACACAAAACAGCCCACTTTTAATTTACCATACAGCACCTAGAAAAGCCTCAAACACCCAGATCAAAATCATTTGTGAATGATAAGACCAAAATTTAACTTTCACTCATCTTCCCTGGACTTTTACCACACAGTGTCCTATGCATTCCAGGATCACTAGCACATTACATACCACTGCTTAGCCAGTAAAAAGGTGCTCATTTTAACCTCTACACGTGTGGCCAATGCAAAGACTGTCAGCAAAAACTCAGTGCTCAATCCCCCTCCATTCTGCCTAAAGGGCAGGATGGGCCGAATGTTGGAAGTGCAACCCCAGCAGCTGCTCTGGCTTGTTGTGCATAGTGTTTTTTCTCTCCGCTTTAGTGGCTGCGCATGCATGTCATTTGAACAAGCCAGAGCAGTTGCTGGGGGTTTTCTTCCAATGTCTGACCCAAACACAGAGGAGATTTTGCAGACAGGCTGTGCACTGCCTACCCATATGAAAGGGGAAAGGAGCACCATTTTGACTGACTGAGTGGTGGTATAATAATAGACTGGAGATCCTGGAATGCATAGAGGGTTTTGAGGGGAAAAGTGCAGGAAAGTTGAACTAACCCTTTAAAGCAGACCTTGCACTACAAATGCAAGGTCCGATTATTTACTTTGACCTCCTCCATGCAATCAATTAAAAAAAAAACAGCCAACAGGGATCAGTCAGGTCCATAAATATTGGGACATTGACACAATTCTAATCTTTTTGGCTCTATACACCACCACAATGGATTTGAAATGAAACAAATAAGATGTGCTTTAACTTCAGACTTTCAGCTTTAATTTGAGGGTATTTACATCCAAATCAGGTGAACAGTGTAGGAATTACAACAGTTTGTATATGTGCCTCACACTTTTTAAGGGCCCAAAAGTAATGGGACAATTGGCTGCTCAGCTGTTCCATGGCCAGGTGTGTGTTATTCCCTCATTATCCCATTTACAAGGAGCAGATAAAAGGTCCAGAGTTCATTTCAAGTGTGCTATTTGAATTTGGAATCTGCTGCTGTCAACTCTCAATATGAGATCCAAAGAGCTGTCACTATCAGTGAAGTAAGCCATCATTTGGCTGAAAAAACAAAACAAACCAATAAGAGAGATAACAAAAACATTAGGTGTGGTCAAATCAACAGTTTGGAACATCCTTAAAAAGAGAGCACACCGGTGAGCTCAGCAACACCAAAAGACCTGGAAGACCACGGAAAACAACTGTGTTGGATGACCAAAGAATTCTTCCCTTGGTGAAGAAAACACCCTTCACAACAGTTGGCCAGATCAAGAACACTCTCCAGGAGGTCGGTGTATGTGTGTCAAAGTCAACAATCAAGAGAAGACTTGACCAGAGTGAATGCAGAAGGTTCACCACAAGATGTAAACCATTGGTGAGCCTCAACGACAGGAAGGCCAGATTAGTGTTTGCCAAACAACATCTAAAAAAGCCTTCACAGTTCTGGAACAACATCCTATGGACAGATGAGACCAAGATTTACTTGTACCAGAGTGATGGGAAGAGAAGAGTATGGAGAAGGAGGGAAACTGCTCATGATCCAAAGCATACCACCTCATCAATGAAGCATGGTGGCGGTAGTGTCATGGCGTGGGCATGTATGGCTGCCAATGGAACTGGTTCTGTTGTATTTATTGATGACGTGACTGCTGACAAAAACAGCAGGATGAATTCTGAAGTGTTTCGGGCAATATTATCTGTTTATATTCAGACAAATGCTTCAGAACTCATTGGACGGCTCTTCACAGTGCAGATGGACAATGACCCGAAGCATACTGCCAAAGCAACCAAAGAGTTTTTAAAGGGAAAGAAGTGGAATGTTATGAAGTGACCAAGTCAATCACCTGACCTGGATCAGATTGAACATGCATTTCACTTGCTGAAGACAAAACTGAAGGGAAAATGCCCCAAGAACAAGCAGGAAATGAAGACAGTTGCAGTAGAGGCCTGGCAGAGCATCACCAGGGATGAGACCCAGCGCCTGGTGATGTCTATGCGTTCCAGACAGGCTGTAATTGACTGCAAAGGATTTGCAACCAAGTATTAAAAAGTGAAAGTTTGATTTATGATTGTTAATCTGTCCCATTACTTTTGGTCCCTTAAAAAGTGGGAGGCACATATACAAACTGTTGTAATTCCTACACTGTTCACCTGATTTGGATGTAAATACCCTCAAATTAAAGCTGAAAGTCTGCAGTTAAAGCACATCTTGCTCGTTTCATTTCAAATCCATTGTCATGGTGTATAGAGCCAAAAAGATTACAACTGTGACAATGTCCCGATATTTATGGTCCTGACTGTATACAGTAATTACCTTATGCCCAACTGCCGCCCCCAATGCCTAGGCAAGGCTAATTATCAACCTCCATCCAGGGAGATCCAAATGAATGCAGAGTAGCCTAAATCTCACATGAAGAAGCTCCTGTGCTAGAATGTCATCTAGTGAGCTACTGGGCGACTCGGCATATCACTAGGATCTCGAGGGAAGGAGACTGAAGTCAACCCCCTGCAGTATGGAAGTTGGGGGTAAGGTATGTATATATATTGGAGGCCACCCAAAACAGACCCTGCTTTTAGTGCAAAGTCTTAACACAATGATGTCATTACAACCGTGTGGCATAATTCAGAAAAAAACGTATTCAGAGTAATAGAAAATCATAAGCTTCCTGTAAGTCCATTAAAAGATACTGTAACACGTGCAAGGAAACATACTGAATTGATTTTTTTTGTGGAAATCAGCATGTGAACACAAATCAACCTAAACACTCATAACTGGGAAAAAAAAAGCCTATTAGTATGATTAGATAAAGCTTGTGCTGGAACATACAGCATGCAGTTCTTAGAATGTATACCTGCTGTGCATATCAAGTTCCTTCACAAAATTTTCCATTAAGGTTTGTACCAGATTAGACAGCTTTTTATTAATAAACTCTTCGCTGTCACTCATCATCATCAATATGGACACAGTCCTTATTAGCCATGTATAAATTATGAAAACAAACCAGTTCTCCCTGTGCCCTTTAACCACTTCAGCCCCGGAAGTATTTCCCAGGTTAGGACCAGAGCACTTTTTGCGATTCGGCACTGCGTCGCTTTAACTGACAATTGTGCGGTCGTGCGACGTTGTACCCAAACTAAATTTGCGTCCTTTTTTCCCCACAAATAGAGCTTTCTTTTGGTGGTATTTGATCACCGCTGCGTCATTTCTGATCGCCGCTATAAACGAAAGAGCAACAATTTTGCAAAAAAAAAAGATATTTCTTACTTTTTGCTAAAATTCAAATACAAAAAAAAAAAAAATATATAAAAAAACATTTTTTTTTCATTGGTTTTGGCCGATTTATATTCTTCCTCATATTTTTGGTAAAAAAAATCTGCAATCGGCGTTTATTAATTGGTTTGCGCAAAAGTTGCCGCATTTACGGATGAGAATTAATTTCTGGGGTTTCTATTATTTTTTATTTTTTACTAGTAATGGCGGTGATCTGCAATTTTTAGCGGTACTGCGATATTAGGGCGGACATTTTCTACACTTTTTTGGGACCAATGACATTTATACAGTGATCAGAAATGTAAATGTCCACTGATTACTAGGTAAATGTCATTGGCAGGGAAGGGGTTAACCTGCAGGGGGAGATCTAGGGGTTAACTGTGTTCCCTGGGTGTGTTCTAACTGTGGGGGGGCTGGGCTACCATGGGCATAAGAGATCTAACTGATCCCAGCGACAGGGATCAGCAGATCTCTTATGTCCCCATTGACAGAGCAGGGAACCGCCGTGTTTACATTGGCGGTTCCCCGCTCTTTGGCTCTAGCAGCTCATCGCGGCTCGCCGAGCAGCGGGAGTGTGTCGGGCACGAGAGCGCGCCACCGGCAGCATGCGCTCGCCCCCCAGCTGCGCCTGCGCGAATCGCTGGCTTTTTACGGCGATTCGTGGGGCGCGTCCACACTACCGCAATGAATATACTGCGCGCGGTGTAGAACCGGTTAAGGAAATCCAAACAGAGATCCATAGAACCCATAGAGATTCCAAATGATATTACACAAATGTAAATCCAACTTTAAGAAATCACTTTTCAGTGATAAACTATATATACACATACATACACATATATACACACACACACTGGAACCTCGGATTGCAAATAACGCGATTAGCGAGCGTCTCGCAACATGAGCAGTTTTTTTTTTTTAAATCCTGACTCGGTTTTCGAGCGCTGTCTTGCAAAACGAGCAGGATTAAGCCTCTGTGCATGCAATACTGCATGTGGCCAGAGGTGCGGGGGCACTGGTGAGGCTCAGAGACGCTCTGAAGCATTCAAAAATACTGTGAAATACCGAAATTGTAAACAGTTCCTGAGCATTTCTGAGCCTCACCAGCGCCCCCACACAGCTGGCCACGTACAGTATTACATACACCAGCGCCCCAGGACCCCTCGCCACATACAGTACTGCATAGACAAGCAGTCACTGTGAAACAAATTATCTGAGTTTCCATTGTTTCCTATGGGGAAACTTGCTTTGATATATGAGTGATTTGTATTACAAGCATTCTCCTGGAACGGATTATGCTCGTAATCCAAGGTTCCACTGTGTGTGTATGTATACAGAATCTCACAACAGTGAGTACACCCCTCACATTTTTGTAAATATTTTATTATATCTTTTCATGTGACAACACTGAAGAAATGACACTTTGCTACAATGTAAAGTAGAGAGTGTACAGCTTGTATAACAGTGTAAATTTGCTGTCCCCTCAAAATAACTCAACACACAGCTATTAAGGTCTAAACTGCTATCAACAAAAGTGAGTACACCCCTAAGTGAAATTGTCCAAATTAGGCCCAAAATGTCAATATTTTGTGTGGCCACCATTATTTTACAACACTGCCTTAACCCTCTTGCGCATGGAGTTCAGCAAAGCTCCACAGGTTGCCACTGGAGTCCTCTTTCACTCCTCCATGATGAGATCACGGAGCTGGTGGATGTTAGAGACCTTGCGCTCCTCCGCCTTCCATTTGAGGATGCCCCAGAAATGCTCAATAGGGTTTAGGTCTGGAGACATGCTTGTCCAGTTCATCACCGTTACCCTCAGCTTCTTTAGCAAGGTAGTGGTCATCTTGGAGGTGTGTTTGGGGTTGTTATCATGTTGGAATACTGCCCAGCGGCTCAGTCTCCGAAGGGAGGGGATCATGCTCTGCTTCAGTATGTCACAGTACATGTTGGCATTCATGGTTCCCTCAATGAACTGTAGCTCCCCAGTGCCGGCAGCACTCATTCAGCCCCAGACCATGACACTCTCACCACCATGCTTGACTGTAGGCAAGACACACTTGTTTTTGTACTCCTCACCTGGCTTCCGCCACACATGCTTGACACCATCTGAACCACAGGACATGGTTCCAGTAATCCATGTCCTTAGCCTGTTTGATTTCAGCAAACTGTTTGCTGGCTTTCTTGTGCATCATCTTTAGACGAGGCTTCCTTCTAGGACGACAGTCATGCAGACCAATTTGATGCAGTGTGCAGCGTATGGTCTGAGCACTGACAGGCTGACCCTCGCCCCTTCAACCTCTGCAGCAATGTTGGCAGCACTCATACGTCTATTTCCCAAAGATAATCTCTGGATATGATGCTGAGCATGTGCACTCAACTTCTTTGGTCGACCATGGCGAGGCCTGTTCTTAGTGGAACCTGTCCTGTTAAACCACTGTATGGTCTTGGCCACCGTGCTGAAGCTCAGTTTCAGGGTCTAGGCAATCGTCTTATAGCCTAGGCCATCCATATGTAGAGCAACAATTTTTTTTTTTTCTAATCCTCAGAGAGTTCTTTGCCATGAGGTTCGATGCTGAACTTCCAGTGACCAGTATGAGAGAGTGAGAGAGAGTGATAACACCAAATTTAACACACCTGTTCCTCGTTCATACCTGAGACCTTGTAACACTAACGAGTCAAATGACACCGGGGAGGGAAAATGGCTAATTGGGCCCAATTTGGACATTTTCACTTAGGGGTTTACTCACTTTTGTTGCCAGTGGTTTAGACATTAATAGCTGTGTGTTGAGTTATTTTGAGGGGGTAGCAAACTTACACTGTTATACAAGCTGTACCCTCATTACTTTACATTGTAGCAAACTGTAATTTCTGCAGCGTTTTCACATGAAAAGATATAATAAAATATTTACAAAAATGTGAGGGGTGTACTCACTTTTGTGTGATACTGTATACACACACACACAGTGGATATAAAAAGTCTACACACCCCTGTTAAAATGTCAGGTTTCTGTGATGTAAAAAAATTAGACAAACATAAATCATTTCAGAACTTTTTCCACCTTTATTGTGACCTATAAACTGAAAAACAAACTGAAATCTTTTTAGGTGGAGGGAAGTGAAAAAAAACAAATAAATAACATGGTTGCACAAGTGTGCACACCCTTAAACTAATACTTTGTTGAAGCACCTTTTGATTTTATTACAGTACTCAGTCTTTTTGGGTAGGAGTATATCAGCATGGCACATTTTGACATGGCAATATTTGCCCATTCTTCTTTGCAAAAACACTCTACATTTATCCGATTGTGGGGGTATCTCCTGTGCACAGCCCTCTTCAGATCACTCCATAGACTTTCAATGGGATTCGGGTCTGGGCCCTGGCTGGGCCATTCCAAAACGTTAATCTTCTTCTGGTGAAGCCATTCCCTTGTTGATTTGGATGTATGCTTTGGGTCATTGTCATGCTGAAAGACGAAGGTCCTCTCCATGTTCAGCTTTCTAGCAGAAGCCTGAAGGTTTTGTGCCAATATTGACTGGTATTTGGAACTGTTCATAATTCCTTCTACGTTGACTAAGGCCCCTGTTCCAGCTGAAGAAAAACAGCCTCAAAGCATGATGTTGCCACCACCATGCTTCACTGTCTTCAATGTTGGTGATGTGCAGTGTTGTTTTTGTGCCAAACATATCTTTTAGAATTATGGCCAAAAAGTTCAACCTTGGTTTCATCAGACCAGAACAAATTTTCGCACATGCTTTTGGGAGACTTCAGATGTGTTTTTGCAACATTTAGCCGGTCTTGGATATTGTTCTTCATAAGAAAAGGCTTCCGTCTTGCCACTCTACTCCATAGCCCAGACATATGAAGAAGACGGGAGATTGTTGTCACATGTACCACATGGCCAGTACTTGCCAGATATTCCTGCAGCTCCTTTAATGTTGCTGTAGGCCTCTTGGCAGCCTCCCTGACCAGTTTTCTTCTTTTTTCATCAATTTTGGAGGGACGTCCAGTTCTTAGTAATGTCACTGTTGTGCTATATTTTCTCCACCTGATGACGACGGTCTTCACTGTGTTCCATGGTATATCTAATGCCTTGGGAATTCCTTTGTACCCTTCTCCTGACTGATGCCTTTTAACAATGAGATCCCTCTGATGATTTGGAAGCTCTCTGCGGACCATGGCTTTTGTTGTAGAATGCGACTAAGAAAATGTCAGGAAAGACCTACTAGAACAGCTGGACTTTATTTGGGGTTAATGAGAGGCACTTTACATGATGGCAGGTGTTCACTGACACCTAATTAACATGAGTTTGAATGCGATTGCTTAATTCTGAACACAGCTACATCCCCAGTTAAAAGAGGGTGTGCACACTTATGCAACGGTATTTCAGCTATTTTTTTTTAAACTGAGTTGTACAGTTTTATAGGTCATTAAAGGACATTAAAGGTGCAAAATGTTCCGAAATGATTTGTCTTACAAATAAATATGTGAAAAGTATGGCGTGCATTTGTATTCAGCCCCATGAGTCAATACTTTGTAGAACCATTTTTCACTGCAATTACAGTTACAAGTCTTTTTTGGGGATGTCTCTACCAGCTTTGCACATCTAGAGAGTGACATTGTTGCCCATTCTTCTTTGCAAAATAGCTCAAGCTCTGTCAGATTGGATGGACAGCGTCTGTGAACAGCAATTTTCAAGTTTTGCTACAGATTCTCAATTGAATTTAGGTCTGGGCTTTGACTGCGCCATTATAACATGAATATGCTTTGATCTAAACCATTCTATTGTAGCTCTGGCTGTATGTTTAGGGTTGTTGTCCTGCTGGAAGATGAAACTCTGTCCCAGTCTCAAGTCCTTTGCAGACTAACAGGTTTTCTTCTAAAATTGCCCTGTATTTGGCTCCATCCATCTTCCCATCAACTCTGACCAGTTTCCCTGTGCCTGCTGCAGAAAAGCATCCCCACAGCATGATGCTGGCACCACCATGTTTCACAGTGGGGATGGTGTGTGTTCAGGGTGATGTGCAGTGTTAGTTTTCCGCCACACATAGTGTTTTGCTTTTAGGCCAAAAAGTTCAATTTTGGTCTCAACGGTCCAGAGTACCTTCTTCCACGTTTGCTGAGTCCCCCACATGGCTTCTCGCAAACTGCAAATGGGACTTCTTATGGCTTTCTTTCAATAATGGCTTCCTTCTTGCCTCTCTTCCATAAAGTCCAGATTTGTGAAGTGCACGACTAATAGTTGTCCTGTGGACAGATTCTCCCACCTGAGCTGTGGATCTCTGCAGCTCCTCCAGAGTTACCATGGGCCTCTTGTCTGCTTCTCTGATTAATGCTCTCCTTGCCCGGCCTGTCAGTTTAGGTGGACAGCCCCATGTCTTGGTAAGGTTTACAGTTGTGCCATACTTTTTCCATTTTCGGATGATGGATTGAACAGTGCTCCGTGAGATGTTCAAAGCTTGGGACATTTTTTTATAATCTAACCCGGCTTTAAACTTCTCCACAACTTTATCCCTGACCTGTCTGGTGTGTTTCTTGGCCTTCACGATGCTGTTTGCTCACCAAGGTTCTCTAACAAACCTGTGAGGGCTTCACAGAACAGCTGTAGTTATACTGAGATTACATTACACGCCTGATTTGGATGTAAATACCCTCACATTAAAGCTGAAAGTCTGCAGTTTAAGCACATCTTGTTCATTTCATTTCCATTGTAACACCTCTTCAAATTTCGGCCCAATCTAATATTTTTTTACAGGGTTCGAAACTTGTAGAGTGCCTCGTGACAAGTTAGGTAGTAGGCTTTTACCTTTTTCATACCGTGTTGACATTTGGAATGGTTCTGTA
>BLSH010426445.1:886190-899060 GCA_018402905.1 Glandirana rugosa
TATATATATATATATATATATATATACACACACACACACACACACACACACACACACACACGTATATACATATATATACACACACACATATATACATGGCAGGGAGACATGGTTACTGTGTTGGGTGGTCTGACTGAGGAAGGCAAAAATCCTCCTCCTTCCCCCGGGATTCTCTCTTCACTCCCCAATTAACCACGTCTGAGCTGGTGAATCGGGGAGTGTGAATTCTGACACAGATCACCAGTGAAATGCTCAGATCCCAGCTTCATAAACTGACTGTCTCTGTGTCAGTCAGTGACAGCTTTTCCATGTGTGTAGATGATAGACGGAGAACATGTTCTCCCCCAATCATTACAGTTTCATAAGCCAAAAATGAACCGTGATGATTCTTGGGATCACCGCTGTTCACAGTTTCATAAACGGAAACCATAGTCCTCTAAATTTCTGAATAAAAAGCGCTGCGCAACAAATACAAAAATAACAGTGACATAAGTATATCAGCTCATTAAAACAAGAATTACAATACAACTCAAAACAGTCCTCAATATAATTTAAAATCTGTGACAATGAAAAATGGAGATGAATCCACCACCTTCACCCAAAGTGATATGGTAAAGACTTACCAGATAACCATAACCCTTTATCTAAAGAGAAGTCATGTAATGCGAAGCCACAATCAGGTAGAGGTCATTGGTGCACCTCTGTAATGGTAATTTGGCCATCACACCCCCTGCTGTCATGCAGGTTCCCACATCCAATCAGCTGCAGCATATGGCTCGAGGGGAAAAAAGGGGAAAAAAACGCCTCACATAGTGTAGAATTTTGGATAAAATCACTTTATTAAAAAGTATTGCACTTACATCAATTGAACATCCATGCACACGTAAGATAAAAACATATGATTAGATGAAACATGTAGGACGAGTCAATCGCTGACATCATCTCATTTCAAAATCTACACGGAAGTGTTTGGATCCGTCTTGCTGGCTTGTTTTCATCTTATAGGAGTATGGATGTTTAATTAATGTAAGTGCAATACTTTTTAATAAAATTATTTTATTCGACATTCTACATTATGTGGGGCATTTTTTTTACCTTTTTTTTCCCATTGAGCTGTATGCTGCAGCCGATCAGTGGTGGGAACCTGAATGACAACAGGGGGGCGATGGCCAGGTTTGCCACTAAAGAGGTGGACCGGTGACATCTACCCGATTGTGGCTTTGCTTTATGATCAGTGCTAAAAACTGTGCTAATGACACTGGTTGGGATGGGGTTAAACATCAGGGGTGATCAAAGGGTTTACTGTGCGCGCCTAAGCCAGTGTTTTCCTACACTGTGTGAGGTGTTTTACTAGGGGAAGAAATGGAATTTGTTCCCGGTTTTGCGTGGGACACAGATTTCATCCCTTTTCTGTCAGAACGGTGATCTGCCCTGTTTATATAGGCAGATCTCAGTTCTGTGTCTTTTCACAATCGGAGGGTGCCGATTCAGCCGAACTAGCACGATTTCAAACTGGCAATGCAGTCCGATTTTGGGGGAGATTTGACAGACATCTGTGCGGGTTCATGTACAGATGTCTATTCAAATTGCCCCTGAAGACTCCAAAAGTAATACAGGAACTACTTTTGGGAATCGGTGCGGAACCGCACGGATTCGGACGGTGCTATTGCCTGTAATAGACGCCGATTTGGAAGGTGATTTGACATGCCCAATGTGAACGTGGGCTCAATCACAGATGATTGCAGCTCTGCATGCTCAACTGCAACAGCAAAACACTTGACAGACTACAGAAAAACCGTTGGTTTTATATACAGTCAGGTCCATAAATATTGGGACATCGACACAAATCAAATCTTTTTGGCTCTATACACCACCACAATGGATTTAAAATGAAACAAACAAGATGTGTTTTAACTGCAGACTTTCAGCTTTAATTTGAGGGTATTTACATACAAATCAGGTGAACGTTGTAGGAATTACAACAGTTTATATATGTGCCTCCCACTTTTTAAGGGACCAAAAGTAACGGGACAGATTAACAATCATAAATCAAACTTTCACTTTTTAATACTTGGTTGCAAATCCTTTGCAGTCAATTATAGCCTGAAGTCTGGAACGCATAGACATTATCAGATGCTGGGTTTCATCCCTGGCGATGCTCTGCCAGGCCTCTACTGCAACTGTCTTCAGTTCCTGCTTGTTCTCGGGGCATTTTCCCTTCAGTTTTGTCTTTAGCAAGTGAAATGCATGCTCAATCGGATTCAAGTCAGGTGATTGACTTGGCCATTGCATAACATTCCACTTCTTTGCCTTAAAAAACTCTTTGGTTGCTTTCGCAGTATGCTTCAGGTCATTGTCCATCTGCACTGTGAAACGCCGTCCAATGAGTTCTGAAGCATTTGGCTGAATATGAGCAGATAATATTGCCCGAAACACTTCAGAATTCATCCAGCTGCTTTTGTCAGCAGTCACATCATCAATAAATAGAAGAGAACCAGTTCCATTGGCAGCCATACATGCCCATGCCATGAGACTGCCACCACCATGCTTCACTGATGAGGTGGTATGCTTTGGATCATGAGCAGTTCCTTTCCTTCTCCATACTCTTCTCTTCCCATCACTCTGGTACAAGTTGATCTTGGTCTCATCTGTCCATAGGATGTTGTTCTAGAACTGTGAAGGCTTTTTAAAATGTTGTTAGGCAAACTCTAATCTGGCCTTCCTGTTTTTGAGGCTCACCAATGGTTTACATCTTGTGATGAATCCTCTGTATTCACTCTGGTGAAGGCTTCTCTTGATTGTTGACTTTGACACACATACACCTACCTCCTGGAGAGTGTTCCTGATCTGGCCAACTGTTGTGAAGGGTGTTTTCTTCACCAGGGAAAGAATTCTTCGGTCATCCACCACAGTTGTTTTCCGTGGTCTTTTGGTGTTGCCGTGCTCACTGGTGCATTCTTTCTTTTTAAGGATGTTCCAAACAGTTGATTTGGCCACACCTAACGTTTTTGCTATCTCTCTGATGGGTTTGTTTTGTTTTTTCAGCCCAACGATGGCTTGCTTCACTGATAGTGACAGCTCTTTGGATCTCATATTGAGAGTTGACAGCAACAGATTCCAAATGCAAATATCACACCTGAAATGTACTCTGGACCTTTTATCTGCTCCTTGTAAATGGAATAATGAGGGAATAACACACACCTGGCCATGGAACAGCTGAGCATCCAATTGTCCCATTACTTTTTGTCCCTTAAAAAGTGGGAGGCACACATACAAACTGTTGTAATTCCTACACCGTTCACCTGATTTGGATGTAAATACCCTCAAATTAAAGCTGAAAGTTTGCAGTTAAAGCACATCTTGTTAGTTTCATTTCAAATCCATTGTGGTGGTGTATAGAGCCAAAAGGATTTGAATTGTGTTGATGTCCCAATATTTATGGACCTGACTGTATAACTTACAGTTTTAATTTTGAACTTCTGTCTTTTCCAAGGCACTGGTGAAGTAGCCAGCACCTCCCTAGCTGCTCCCTGGGAAGGCTACGTCACAAGTGCCTTTCAGCCTAGGTTCACATTGGTGCGGGAATGAAATTGTGCCAAAAGGTGTTCTGCCAGGCTGCTGCAATCTTCAGACTGACGTTTGTAGGGACAAGTTGTGCCAAAAGTGACAGTGCGTTGTGCCAAAAGCGATTGAATTTTGGCCGGTTCAGCATGAAATGGCTGAAATGTGATTTGAGAAAGGCCAGCTTTGGGCAGGTCATTTACTTTTCAACATGAGCAGATTTCATTTTAACAGGTTTACTTTAATTGGCTTCTTACCAGGCCATGGAATGATGATTTTCATTATACTTGCCGAAATTCCCAGACTTTGCAGGCCACTTGACTTCGCAAAAAAATTTGCAGGGGCTGAATTCCCAAATATTTAGGCCCCTTTCACACAGTGCTTGTCCGTGTTGATGTACTCCGCTTGCTCAGCGGCAGTGCCCCCCCCCTTGCGAGCGGCACCTCTCGCCCCCCCCCCCCGAGCGGCACCTCTCCCCCACTGTTTTACTGCTGAACTTACCCTATCTAGGCGGGTAGTGTGCAGTGGCTCCGTGTCCTCCAATAGGATCGCCTATGCTTTCAGCCAATCAGGTGACAGGTGCCAAAGCCGTTACCTGATTGGCCGTGAGGAGGTCCTGAGTGGGCCGTGAACGTTCTTTCTGCGCTCACAGCCCACTCTATTCTGAAGCCTATTAGAGCCTCCGGCTCTAATAGTGTTCTTCAAAAAGCACCCCCGCCCACCGCAGCAATTGTAATAAATGCATCCTGGCATCCTCAAAAGGGGCCAGGTGCATGGATAGGAGAGGCGGTGGAAAGGATAGGAGAGGCGGTAGAAAGGATAGGGGAGGCGGCGGAATGGATAGGGGAGGCGGCGGAATGGATAGGGAAGGCGGCGCTCCTGTGCCCATAATGGACGGGCTGCCCTTGGGGATTGCTCAGTTGATTCCTGCTGAGCAGGCGGATAACAGATCCGTCTCTGCTCACTGTGCAGAGATGAACCTGTCAGTGTCCCGCTGTCCTCTATGGGAGATCGGAATTAAATGGATCCCCATGTCCGTTTTCATCCAATCCGCCAGACCAATGGAAAAAAGGGTTTCTATCCGTCTGGATTGAGCGGACCGGATCGGATAGCGGCGGAAGTCAGCGGACCTGTCACAGCTGGCATCCGTTGCTCCATATAGGCGAATGGAGCGTCTGATAAAGTCCGTCTGAAAAACTGACAGGCAAACCTGATCGGACAGCATGTGTGAAAGGACCCTTACAACTGTTCTGAAAATTCCTAAAAAATATCAATAAACAGACCTGTTGCAGGGGTAATCCAAACCAAAAACAGAGTGATCAATTCTGGAGAAACCTCTTTAAAAGTAGGTAAACCAAGCATAATAGTATTATATAAGACACTCTTAAAAGCAAATCTTTCACTGGTGCATAAATAATATGAATGTCTTTATAATGCTCAGGTTGTAGAAATTTTGTCGAGCTGTCAGGATTTCACAGGTGCTGCACTGGTATTGCAGCATTCAGTGCGTTGTTTCAGTGAGATATTTATCAGCTGTAAAGGAAGAGTCTGTAAGCAAATAGAACTCACATGCCTGGATTGACATTTCACATGCAGTAAACCATACTGTCAATAAACATTTTGTGATTAAACTGAAGGATTATGCTCTTTAAAAGAGTTTAATTTGCCAACCTTTCAACATTTGTTTGTTTTGTTTCAAAGGTCACCGGCTGTAGGCAAATACCATGACACCATGACTTGGCTTTACTGTAAATTTATAGAAACTAAGAAATGGAAATCCTGTACAGGATTTAGCAAAGTACAGAATCTGAAAAGCTAGAGTTATTACCTGATAACTCCTTTTCCAGGAATCCTCCAGGACGGTCACATGAGAGATAGGCTCCTTCTCCTGCAGGAAAAACAAGCACATACAGGTTTAAAAGGCCTCCCCGAGGTTGACCAGTCGGTTATTCTGAAGATTTCCTGTAGACCAATGAGAACGTACTTGCTATATGCCTTTTAATGCATCACCATAGGGTGAGGGTCCACCGTCCTGGAGAATTCCAGGAAAAGAAGTTATCAGGTAATAACTCTAGTTTTCCCAAGTCATTCTCCAGGATGGTCACATGAGACCCCAAAGATTCATACCTAGGGTGGGACTACCGCTTACAAGACCTTTCTCCCAAAAGACCGATCTTGGGAGAAGTCCAGATTGATTCTGTAATGCCTGATGAAGGATGACTCCTTCGACCAGATGGCTGCTTGGCAGATTTGTTCTATGGTTGGCCCCAGCTCTTTGTGCCCAGGATGTGGCTAGTGCACGTGTGGAATGATCCTCCAGGTTTTGTGATAAGTAGGCTTCTTTAATGGCTACTCTGATCCACCTGCTAACAGAGTTTTTTGAGGCCTGTTTGCCTTTGTGTATGCCTCCGAAATTTACAAATAGGTTTGGATCCTTCCTGAAGGGTTTTGTGGTATCTAGATACTGTAGGATACACCTCTTTACGTCTCGTGTAGCAAGGACTCTTCTCCCTTGTTAGAGGGATTTTGGCAAAAGGAGAGTAGTATGACCTCCCAAGTGCGATCTGTTTTGAGGATTAGTCTGTCTGGGAGGACTAACAAGTAGGGATCCTTAATGGACAGGGCCTGAAGTTCGCTGACACGTCTGGCTGACGTGATGGCCACTAGAAATACAGTTTTAGAGTGAGGTGGTTCAGAGAGATGGCCGAGAGAGGTTCAAAAGGGTTTTGAGTCAAAGCTTTTAGTACCAGCAAGAGATTCCATGGCGCTACCTTTAGGTTTTGTACCGGGCAACTTCTTTGAATGGCCTTGAAGAATCATTTGACTAGGGGGTTGTCTCCCAGGGGGACATCAAGAAAAACCAACAGTGCCGTTGAGCGAACTTTCAGGGAACTTGTTGTGAGGCCTGTCTCTGCTCCTTCTAGGAGGAAGTCTTGGATGGTCCCTATGGTTCCTATTCCTGCAGGACATAATGGTGTTGTACTTCTTCCATAATTTCCCACAGATCTTCCTAGTTACAGGTTTTCTACTCTGTAGTAAAGTTTCCACCACTTTGGCAGAGAGACCTTTGTCTAGTAAGAGATGCCGTTCACAATCCATGCTGCTAGTTTCAGGCTTTGGGGATTCCGGTGGTGTGCTCCTGCCTGCAGCAGGAGGTCGTCTCTGATGGGTAGGATCCAAGGGTCCTGTACATTCATTTTCTTTAAGGCCGAGAACCAGGCTCTTTTTGGCCAGAATGGTGCTAGTAGGATCACTCTTGTTCTTAACATCCGAATCTTCCTTATTACTCGAGAGAGTAGTTGTACCAGTGGGAAGGCGTAACCCAGGTTGAATCTCCATGGGTGGCCTAGGGAGTCTATCCCTAGAGCGTTTGTGTCTCTCTTTAGGGAGAAAAACATTTCCGTCTTCCTGTTTTTTGTCGTGGTGAAGAGGTCGACTTCTGGCATCCCCCATCTTGTTACTATTTCCTTGAACACTGCTGGGTTCAGTTCCCATTCTGCTTGGTCCAGTTGGGCTTGGCTCAGAAAGTCTGTGTGTTGTACGACCCTTTGATATGTACCGCTGTAAGGGATAGTAGGTCTTCCTCTGCCCAGGAGAGAGGCTGGAAAGCTGTCCTTATTAGAGGTTTCGATCTGGTGCCGCCTTGTCGGTTGACGGATGATACCGTGGTGATGTTGTCTGACAAGACTAACACATGCTTCCCGTTGATCCATTCCTGGAAAGCCATAAAAGCCTTCTGGGCTGCTGTTAGTTCCCTGCATGTTTGAAGATGCTCCCGCCATGTCTGGGTTCCTGATCCCTTGTCTGGCTTGCTGATTCATATGCACTCCCCCCATCCAGAGGCGCTTGCGTCCGTAGTGAAACTGGCTTGTTGTAGAGGAACCACAGTCTGCCTGTTGAGATGTTAGCCCCTAGGTTCCACCAGGTCAGTGATCTGCTCACTGCCTTGGGGATAGGGATCACTTTGTCGAGGGATCCTGTTTGGCCGTCCCAGCTGCCTAAGAGATGGTGTTGTAAGGTTCTCATATGCAGCTGTGCCCGCTGAAGTGCCGGGATGGAGGCAGACATGAGCCCCAAAAGGGACATGATATTACTTATTGGGTCTTGTTTTGAGGTAATCACCTGGTTTGTTAGGTTGGTTAGTTTTGTGATTATGTCCTCCGGCAGAATGATCTTTTGTGTTCTTGTATTTATCACGTAGCCAAGAAAAGTTATTGTTTGCGACGGTGTGCTGACCGATTTGTCTAGGTTGACTTTTCACCCCAGTCTGATTAGATTATTCTATTCCATCCGGAGGGCCATGGCTGTCTCCTCCTGGGTTTGGCCGTGGATGAGGAGGTCGTCCAGGTAGGGGATGATTTGGACCCCTCTCAATCTGAGCTCCTGCGTCACCTCTGCCATGATTTTTGTGAAGATGCGAGGAGCTGACGAGATGCCAAATGGGAGGGCTTGATATTGGAAATGTCGGGTGGTCTTTCCCTCTTGGATGGCAAACCTTAGAAATTTTTGTTTGCTCGGGTGAATCGGTATATGGAGATAGGCGCCTTTTAGGTTGAATGTTGTCAGGTATGTTGCTTCTGGCAATAGTGACTGAAAAAAAATCAACTCCATTTTGAATTTTCTGTAGAGGATAGCTCTGTTCAGCCTCTTCAGGTTCAGGATTAGTCTGTGTTTTCCCATTGGTTTTATTTTCAGAACACCTGGGAATAAAACCCCTCTCTTTGATTTTTTGTGAAGACTTCTCTGATTACCTCTTCTTCCAATAGCTCCTCTATGGCTGTCTTATGGCCGTTTTCAAGAGAGGTGTTCTTGGCATTTTTTTTGCCCGGAACTCCGAAGGTGGGCTTGAGGTAAACTCTATTCTGTACCCCTGGCCTATAACTTGCAATATGAACTGGTTTGTGCAGAAGGTCTGCCACTGTGGGAGAAACCACTGCAACCTCGCCCCCACTCTGTGGTTGGCGTCATTGCGACTTGTTGTTGGTGGTGCTGCTAGGAAAGGTTGATTGGGTTTTCCCTTATTTCTGTTGAAGACCCATTTGTTTTGGCCCCTTGGTTTTTCCTTTCTTGCCCGGGTTTCTCTTCTTGGGCGACGAAAAAATGTGTTCTCTTTCGGTTTTGATCTTTTGAAGGGAAACCCTTGGTTTTGTCTGATGGTCTATAGAGGGCTTTCTCTAGCTCCGGTCCGAACAGCAAGTTCCCCTTAAAGGGGATGTTGCATACCTTGCTCTTGAATGTGCGGTCTCCATCCCATGTTTTGAGTCACAGGGATCTCCTGGCTCACCAGACCTGTGGTGCGAGCTGATATCCTCACTGCTTCTGCTGCGGCATTGGCTATGTATGCCATACCCTTTTCTATTAAGATGAGGGAGTCCAATGCATCCTCTGTCCCTGGGCTTTTCCCTAAGTGTTATTTAATTTGATTGATCCAGTATCCCATATTCCTTGCCACACATGTGTTGGCTAGGTTTGGTGGGGGGCCCACCGTGCCTGTTTCATAGGCTCTTCTTAGGGAGACCTCTATCTTTTTATCCATGGGGTCTTTTAGTTGGCCCATGTCTTCGAAAGACAGGTCGCATTTTTTGGATACTCTGGTCAGGGAGGTGTCTATTTTAGAGATTTCGTGATGACACTCTGTTCATCGAATGGAAATCTCTTTTTTAGGGCCTTGGGAAAAAATAAATTTGTTTTCTGGATTCTTCAATTTCTATGATGCCCTTGACTGGTAGGTGGACCGGGAAGGATCTTCTTTTGGCTTCCTGAAGCCCCCTGTACAGTTTGTCCCTGATGGAGGCTGTTGGTTGGGGCTCCTAGATCTGCTCAGTGATGTATATCGTCTTGAGCAGCTCCTCTGTTTCCTCCATAGGAAAAAGAGATTTGGAGTGTTTTTGGATATCCGTATCCTCTTCAGAGTCTGAGGTGTCTCGAAATGGTAGTTCCCTGTCTTCCTCCGAGTCCGGTTCGGAGGTGCTTTCCTCCGTTATAATATTGTTCTGTTTGCTCTTTGCTTTTCTGGGTAGGGGCAATGGCCCTAGTTGCTCCTCTTTCAGCTTGTTAATGGTCCACTTTAAGGATTCGAGCGTAGACACCATTTCCTTCTTAAAGTCTAGGAAGTCTTTTGCGAGAGGTTTTGTCTCTTCGCGGACGATCTTCTTGGTGCATTTGGAGCAAAGTAGTTTGTCAGAGTCATGGGTCATTTTTAAACCGCAGGTTCTGCAGTATTTTTTATTTTTTGGTTTATTCCCCTTGATGATGAGGTCCTGTGTTTTGACCTGCAGAGGTAGTACACATGAGGAAACACCGACAGGGGGAGGGAGGGGAGAGGTAGCCAGAGAGAAAGCGAGGAACACAGAGGGGGGTACAAAGACAAGGGTAGCAGAGCGTCAGCTGGGGTAGTGTACAGCTGTCCTCTAACCCCCCTCCCTGGAATACTGCCCGTCATGGGCTCCCGTCACTAGTGAGGAGCCCAGCCTGTTCCGCTTCTCCTTAGCTTTGGGGAGCTGGGCCACGCTTCACAGCCTCTGGTGCGCCCGTGCCTTGCTCCTCCGCCATTACCTCCTGGAGGGGAGGATATAGAGCCGCAGGCTGCGCTGGTCGCCGCCATTGTTATGAGGACGGGGAGGCGCCTCCCGCACATGTGCCCAATTCCAAGATGGCCAACTGGAACTTCCTGTAGGTGCCTGTTAATGCCGTCACTTCCTGCTTCCAAGAGGGGAGGATCTCTTAGTCAAGATGGCTGCGCGTCCACTTCCTGTGGTGGCGTCATCTTGATGACGTCACTTCCGCCCTGTATCTACAATAGTCGGCGAGTAAAAGGATGAGACTGGCGTGCATGATGGAGGGGGAGGAAAGGAAAACCATTCTAGGGCTTCCCATGTGAGTACCTCTATGCGCTCCTTCACTCTCCTGCCTTTCGTCCAAAGTCAGGGTTGAGTGGGATCAGGGTGGGGCCCCCCTCTGATGTGTCAGTATACTCACCTGTGTTTGCCTCTCCATGGGAGGGGGGGCACTCTAGAATGGGGTCCCCGCCAGGATGGTCCCGGGATACTCTCCTAGCCCCCTCCTTCTAGCTTGCTTGTGGCTGGTTGCCTCACCAGCTCTATCCAGGGGAAGGGAAGGGTGGGGGGGTCCAGGGACGCCTGCCCAAGACCACTGAGTTGCAGAGAAAAAAACAACAAACTGGGGAAAAGGTTCCCCTCCAGTGCTGGTGTTCACAGGACGCAGAAAACACAAGAACTGACGGGCCATCCTAGGGGAGGTCTTTTAAACCTATATGTACTTGTGTTTCCTGCAGGAGGAGGAGCCTATCTCTCATGTGACCGTCCTGGAGGATGACTTGGGGAAAGTCTGAGTATCTAAGTCCTGTTGTGTTTTTTACAAGTGTTAGTTAGGAATTAATAAGCTTTGAGGTCTAAGAGATAGGACCAAGTTTCTCTGGCAGTATTTAATGTCTAATTCTAGACTTGAGACAATACTGTAGCTGATGCTTTTAATATAAGGACACTTACCTGTCCAGGGATCCCACTATGTCCTCACCCGAGCCAAAATTCTTCAATCTGTTTTGGGTGCAGGTGCCGGTGTTCTATCAGATAGTGCCCTCTATCGAAAAATGCCCAAGCTGGCCTGTGCACGCACAGTACGGAACGGCTCAACAGCTGATTTCCCAATCAGCTGTTCTGACGGCACATTTGCAGATCATCAGAGACAATAGTCAACGATCTGCAAAGGGACAATGTTAATCTCCGATTGTGCCTCACGCTTGCGAGGGCCTGCTCACTTTGGTGAAGGGGGAGGGACAATGTTATCCCTCGATTCTGAGGGTGGCTTTTAGGATATGTTATATCATGGATAGCACGGAGAGTGAGAGAATCTAAATGAAAGATGTTCCCCTTTACATCAGGGTTCGCAGAGTTCCCTCTTGCACTGTAGGATTAAAAGGGATGGAGGCCCAGAGACATGTCCAGGGTACACAGAGGATACACAGGTTGGATAAGAAAGGATTTAGGCCCAGAGACATGTCCAGGGTACACAGAGGATACACGGGTTAGATTACAAGGGATGGAGGCCAGAGAAATGTCCAGGGTACACAGAGGATACATGGGTTGGATAAGAATGGATGGAGGCCCCAGAGACATACCTTGGGTGCACAGAGGATACGTGGGTTAGATTAGAAGGGATGGAGGCCCAGAGACATGTCCAGGGAACACAGAGGATACATTGGCAAGATAAGAAGGGATGGAGGCCCAGAGACATGTCCAGGGAGCACAGAGGATATACGGGTTAGATTAAAAGGGATGGAGGCCCAGAGACATTTCCAGGGTACACAAAGTATACATAGGTTAGATAAGAAGGGATGGAGGCCCAGAGACATGTCCAGGGTGGACAGAGGATACACGGGTTAGACAAGTAGGGATGGAAGCTCAGAAATATGTCCAGGGTACACATAGGATACATGGGTTAGATTAGAAGGGATAAAGGCCCAGAGATATGTCCAGGGTGCACAGAGGATATACGGGTTAGATAAGAAGGGATTGAGGCCCGAAGACATGTCCAGGGTACACAGAGAATACAAGGGTTAGATTAGAAAGGATGGAGGCCAGAGAAATTGCCAGGGTACACAGAGGATATATGGGTTAGATTAGAAGGGATGGAGGCCCAGAGACATGTCCAGGGTACACAGAGGATACATGGGTTAGATAATGGTTTGAGGCCCAGAGACATGCTCAGGGTACACAGAGGATACATGGGTTAGATTAGAAGGGATGGAGGCCAGAGACATGTCCAGGGTGCACAGAGGATACGCAGGTTATATTAGAAGGGATGGAGACCCAGAGATATGTCCAGGGTACACAGAGGATACATTGGTTAAATAAGAAGAGATGGAGGCCCAGAGACAGGCCAGTGAGTTTAACATCAATTGTAGTCAAGGTAATGGAATCACTTCTCAAAAGAAGGATCATTGATCACCTAAAAATACACAGCTTGCTGGACCCAAAGCAACATCTAGTTACTAGGAAGAAAACTCTTCACTAAGGTAATGGAACTGATGTTAACTACAATTTGAGTGACCGGACAGAGACCCGGAGGTAGAGAAGAATAAATTGGTTACATAGGAGACACATGGGACCTGTATAGAGACCCAGAGGTAGGGAAGATTATATTGGACGCATAGGAGACACGTGGGACCTGTACAGAGACCGGAGGTAGGGAAGATTAGATTGGGTACATAGGAGACACATGGGACTCGTACAGAGACCCGGAGTTTGGTAATAGATTGGGTACATAGGAGACACATGGGACCTGTACAGA
>BLSH010426445.1:899971-911310 GCA_018402905.1 Glandirana rugosa
AAAAAAAAAAAAAAAATAAATAAATAAATAAATAAATAAAAAGGGGCAGACTCGATGGACTACTCAGTCTTTTTCTGCCGTCACTTTTCTATGTTTCTATGTTTCTATGTCCAGGGTGCACAGAGGATACACGGGTTAGATTAGAAGGGATGGAGGCCCAGAGACATGTCCAGGGTACACAGAGGATACATGGGTTAGATTAGAAGGGAAGGAGGCCAGAGACATGTCCGAGGTGCACAGAGGATATAACCTAAGAGAAAATGATTTTTAGAAAAGTTGCCATGTGTACTTTATGACATTAGTAGCTTACTAATTGCTGGAAAAGCTCAGCAAGCCGGTTTTAAAAATAGTCTTTAATATTCAACATACTGCAAACATACTGCAAAACTATTAATTTCATACATCTTGTTATGCAGACAACAAAATACTATATTTGTTTTAGAATTTCTGGTCTTTTCAGTAGAACGTAAAAGGTTTGGTACAGAATTTCATACACAGGCTTGTGTGTGCAGCACACATACGATTTTTAGTGAAAACGCTGAAATTGGAGGCACTTTTACATTTCACAACTTAACCAATGATAAGATTGCTAAAATTCATCATAAAATGAACACCCTGAGGTTTCTTTTGATCATTTATTTACAAAATATCAGCCCTTCCTGTAGACTAAAGCACAACTGTAATCTGGGCTTTTCCCATCAAGCATGCATTTTCTCCATTCTTTCGCTCTTCACCATGTTCAGTTCACAAGAGAACACCACCACAGATAGCCTCACTGTCATTCTTGAGATTTTTTGAACATTTTGTTTTACATTGTGACTGCCAAACAGCAAATCAAGTTTTGTGACAACTGTAATATATTCACTATAAAATATACCCTACAATTTGATAGATAAGGGATAAGTCATAATACTTCCAATAGTAATCTTGTTTTTCATTTTTTTTTATCTCTAATCATATTTAATTATCAGAGACCATAAATGTGGGCATCTCAGTTTTATAGTTTATGACATTGTAAATAAGTGCTTCCTTTTGCTAGATTGTAGACTCCATTCACACTTTGGAGTGCAACTTAGATGCAAGTTTGGATGGGTGCAACTTGGATACAACTTTGGCTTTGACCAATGATAATGGACAACTGTTGCACACAAGTTGCATTGTATAACATTCAGGTAGGACTTTCATACAACTTCTGAGGGTTAAGATTAAAGTCTATGGCCCTTAAGTTGCATGAAAGTCGGACCAAAGTAGTGCATGAACTACTTTGAAGTTGCTGCAACTTTAAGTCGCGCATATATGAATGGGTATCATTGGAAAACATGGGGAACAACTTGTTGCATGACAAGTCACACAAGTGTGAATGGAACCTTAACTGCAGATTAAAAACGTTGTCTAGCATAATGTTACATTCCTTACTGGCATTGTTCCCCCATGCTCTGTGATCCAGCACAGGTCCTCTTCTGGGTTGAGTGACACCCAGTGTTATTCAATCTACTTCCTGTAGGATCAGGACCTCAAAAAGCAGCTCATTTGGGGCCATTAAACCTCTCTGGACTCACACTGGGGAATTTACTAAAATTGGAGTAGAAAGAATCTGGAGCAGCTGAACCAGCTTTATGAAGAGTGGAAGGCAGATAGAAATCTTTTATATTAAAGTAGTGCTAAAAGCTGAGACACTTTTTTCATGGATATGATCATTTTAGATATAAATGTACAATACTGGTAAAAGTTTACTTTAAATGTAATTGTAATGCCTTCTATTACCTCCAGTCTATCAGCCTCCACCTTCTCTGGGTTCAGATTATGATCTTCCCTGTACACAGTCTTTAAAGTAATTTTTTTTTTAAATAACAAACATGCTATACTTACCTGCTCTGTGTAATGCTTTTGCACAGAGCAGCCCTGATTCTCCTCTTCTGGGGTTCCCCATTAACGCTTCTGGCTCCTCCTGCCTTCAGAGTGCCCCAATATCAAGCTGCAAAATATAGTATAGAGTGCTCCCTATAGCAGAGTAAAAAAAAAACTTCTACCTTTGGAACCACTCACTTCATGCCCAGGACTACATGTCCCATGAGACATTGCTCCTCACACATTCACACGTTCTCAGGCACTTACTGACATGTGTACTGAGCTGTATGTGTGCTACACTGTATTTCCTGATATGTAAACAAATAATGCATTCTGTACACAGGCCACCTAATCAGCTGGCTGATTAATCGATTATGAAAATAGTTGAAAACTATTTTCATAATCGATAAGTTGTCCATTAATCGATTAGTTGTTTCGGCCCTATTAAAGTGTAAGTAAAAAAAACAACAAACTTCTAGGATTTGCTCCCGTCAGCCTTCCAGTGGTCACTGCAGGTATGCTGCTGGATGTAAAAACACCAATAGAAAATGGCAGGAAATGTACCTGAACATTTTGGTTGCCAAAACAGGTGACTGTCGCATTGATTCTTTGGGCTGGCTGCAAGGTCAAGTAAATATACAGGATAAGTGTCAATCATGTATCTATTTTATGGGGCTCAAAAATGCCCGGCGTCGCACCAAACAAGCACAGGACCCGTTTGGAACGCAAGGTTTGAATGACCTCCACAGAAAGCCATGTCATCTCCCTGTGATTCAGTTTGAAAGTATACATACAGCCAAGGATTGGGCTATGCAAATTTGTGATATATTTCTATGCAATAGTCCTTTGGGTAAAACCAGCATAAAGATCTGTTCTAAAGTGGTACACACCTAGTTTTATGGTCTTCTAAAAGTATGATAAGAGTTGAGTTCAATGGAAATAAAGCTTGCATTATATAACACTATTGATTTTCGTTCCTTAAGAGACTCAGTGACCCCTGCCTACTATACAAGCCGTTATTTAACACCAGGTATATATAAACAATTGGCAATCTTCTAACTGCGGATGTTCTTGACATCATGCGATATACAATCTGTATGATAGTACAGGTTAGCACTAAACTTTACATTTTCCAGCCTGTCCAATGAAGCCGTTATAATACAGATTACACATTGATGCATCTCAGATCTGATACAATGTGGAATGGTTACTAAAGACAATGTCAGGGTAAAATGAAAAACATATGCAGTACATATCTGCTACACGTGTACAGTGTATGGTGTATGCCTTTAAAAATAGGACAAGAACAAACAAGTGTTCTCCTGACTTCCTGTTTGAGCTGAAAAAGTGTTTAGGATTTTAATCTAGCAAAGGCACGGGTTGTAAATCCCAACATGAGGCTAGAAGAACACTAGATTTCTACTAGATCAGGTACACCACGGCAAATCCTGCAGGACTTGGGAACTCCACCCTACCCCTCTCTACATGAATACATTAAAGCTGAACTCCGGGTGCAAAACCTTGATTTAAAAAATATTTCTCAATATCCACAGAAGATATAAATCCACTTTGTGTGCATCGTATGTCTTTACCAACCCAGTTATTATCTTGTAAACTAGCAATACTGTGCTGTACATAGTCTGTGCAGGATTTAGAGCTGTGTGACAGATCCAGCAGGCTCCACCCAGGCCAGGCTGCCTGCAGAAAATTTTCAAGGGGAGGAGACCAGACCAGTCCCCCTGCACAAGGAGAGAGAACAGAAGTGACCGGTCTTTATTACAGCAAGTTCCTGCACAGAGGCAAAGTTTCATACTGAATTACTGCACAGATCTGAAAGTAACACACAAAGCATACCAAGATAAGAAGTAAGAACACACACGCCTCTTCTAATTAGACATTTGTTTATCCCAGAGCTCAGCCTTAAAAAGGGTTGTAAGCCCTCAAGGTTTTTCACCTTAACATGCCCCCCAGAGTCCCACTTTTACTTACCTGAGCCTGATCGTTCCAGTGACGGGGACGAGCATAGGAGCTCCCACTGCTGGCTCGGGTCCTCCTTGGACAGATTGATAGCAGCAGGAGCCATTGTCCCACTGGTGTCAATCAAATCCAGTGACATGGGAGCCGGGGGTGGGGCTGAGTCCTGCTGTCTGTGTCAATGGACGCAGAAGCAGAACTCGGGAGAGCACCCGCATGAGTGCCCAGGGAAAGCGCTTCTCTGAGGGGGCACTCGAGAAGAGGAGGAGCCAGGTCCGCCGCTGGAGGCCCCCAGAAGAGGAGGATCGGGGTCACTCTGTGCAAAACTGCTGCATAGAGGAGGCAAGTATAACGTTGGCTAAAAAAAAAAAAAAAAAAAAACAAAAAAAACCCGAACCTTTACAACCACTTACCCTGCAAAACAATGCTGCTGTCTTTGTATGCTGTGAGAAGTAGCTGCCCTATTTAAATGTTAGAAGCCTGATGAAGACATCACAGGCAGAATTAAAGGTAATTTTTTGTTACAGCAATAGGAAAGGAAAAACTAATGCTGGAAAATGCTCTAGAGGGGGGAAAGAGGGCCGAGGAAAAATATGGGTAAATGTATAGGAAAACATTTAACAGAAGTCTGTGCACTAAAGTTAATCTGCAGCAGACAGGACATTAAGAAATAAAAGGTTTGCACCATGTTCGCCAGAAAACGGAACCAATCCACAAAGACCCCTCACGCGTATAAACTTCATAATAATGCAAACATGGTCACGCATTTGGCAGAGGTTCTAGACATTTTCCTAAATTATTATAAAGATCTCCTCTCCACCCCACAATCCACACCAAATGCAACTTTACTCAATTGGCTTGACAAAATCAATCTCCCTTCACTTTGGCCACAACAAATTGAATCCCTGAACACGCCCTGCACGGAGGCTGAGATCTCCAACACTATAAAATCCCTTAAGACTTCCACCGCCCCAAGCTCAGATGGGTTTTCTACTACTTTCTACAAGAAATTTTCTCCTCATTTGGTACCTCATCTAACCAACCTATTTAATCACATACTCCAAGGCAATCAATTCCCACATGAAATGCTTTTGGCTAACGTGTTTGCTACCCAAACCTCACAAAGATGATACTCTCCCACAAAACTTTCTCTCGATCTTGGTTCTTAATAATGACATCAATATTTTAGGCCGGCTGTTAAGCGGATAGGTTGGCCAAGGTTATTACTTCATTAGTCCATGTAGATCAAACAGGCTTTATACCAGGTAGACAATTAACAGACAATATTAGACTAGTAACCAATATTATCCAAGATGGCAATTTATTCTCGCGTTCCATATGCCTTCTTAGTTTAGATATTAATAAAGCCTTTGACTGTGTTAGTTGTTCATATTTAAAACTCCTTCCAAATTTTGTATCTCCCAAAAATTCATTCAGAGCTTTAATGCACTTTATCAAAAACCTCAAACTAGAATTAAAATTTCAGGTAACAATTATGAATTTTTCACCCTCAGCAAAAGTACAAGACAGGGGTGTCCCCTCTCGCCGCTACTTTTTGCTCTCGCAATTGAACCCCTTGCCTGTGCAATTAGAAATAACAACAACATTAAAGGATACAACAAAGGCCCTAATGTATATAAAGTTAGTCTCTATGCAGATGATGTCCTTTTATTCTTACCTGAACCCCTTATATCTTTACCCAACTTAATGTCTGAGCTTATGATATTTCACAACCTTTCAGGCTTAGGAGTTAATTTTTCAAAATGCTCTGCACTACCTATTAACCTAGCCCCTGATAAAACATTATTACAAATACATTTTTCATTTACCTGGTGCACCCAATGATTCCGTTATTTAGGTATTAAATTACACCATCTTACAAATCATTATACCAAGCAAACTATCCTCATCTTTTCAACCACATTAAAGTGGTTGTCAACTTGTGACAACCACTTTAACCTACAGGTAAGTCTATGATAAGGCTTACCTGTAGGTGCCCTGTATACCACCTGTAGATGCCCTGCATATCTCCTTCTCCAGAAGGAAGAGGGGCTGAAGATGGACGCCGCCAGCACAGGGGACAGCGCTGGACATTGCTGGCTTAGTTTGCAGGTAAGTGGCACATAATGGGCTACTATGCGATGCATAGTAGCCCATTATGCTTCTACATTACAGGGGCATGTAGAGGAAAGTAAACCCCATCTGGGTTTACTTCCTTTTTAAAGCATTACATAAACTCTGGTCCACAAATCACAAACTTCCTGGGCAGACTTTGTGCCATTAAAATTACCATTTTACCCAAATTGCTCTTTTACTTTCACACACTTCCAATTAACATCCCAAAAAATAAATTGGACTTTTTACAAAAAGACATTAATAAATTTATCTGGTCGGGAAAAAAAACCCTGCTGCAGAAACTCTTTACTACATAGACCACAAACAAGTGGGGGATTAGGCCTTCCCAACATATGGCTTTATTTTCTAGCTGCAAGATTGAGACAAAAACATCCCCTGGCTTTCTTTTGAGGCAACCTCTAATTCGTCCATACTACTTACAAGGCATGCCATGGAATGATATCATCACTCCCCACACCATTCACGCTCGTAACTGCATAGTAGCTCACTTATTCCAACTCTGGCTACGCCATAAAGACACATATAATCTGTCCTCATCTATACCCCCATTAGCCTTTTTCATAGGAGATCCTCATTTCATTCCCGCTTTTAAAGACAGTAGACCATTTTTGTTAGGGTACAAATTAAAATTAACCAATTTACAGGCTCTTACTACAAATAATACATTCTCCACATATGAACAATTACAAACAAAATATAATATCCCTTCCTCTGAGAAGATACATTTTTCTCATATTAAAAACTTCTTCTCTAAATTTTACAATTTGAACCTCACTTCACCATTCTCTACAGTTGAAAATTTGTCTGATATCTCCAAGATATAAGGGTTTAATCTCCCGCATTTACAAATATTTGTATCCGAAAAATCTAAGCCCATGACACAATGGGAATCAGACTTAAAATCTTCTTTCTCAACAGAAAAATGGAGTGATATGATTATTAATTTACACAAATGCAATTATTGAATTTCTATCCGAGAAACCCCAACAAAATTATTGACTAGGTGGTGTATGACCTCAGTTAAAATGAATTCCTTTTACCCCTCAGTTTCACCTAATTGCTTTAGGGGATGCCTGGAACTTGGAACCTTTTTACACATTTTCTGGGACTGCAAGCTATTGAAACCTATATGGCAACTAGCTACTATGAGAGCTTTGCACATTGCAGGAAAATCTATTACCCTTTCCCCACAAATATGCTTGTTATTCTCCTCCATCCCAGATATACCTACTACATGCAATCATTTAATTCACACTTTATGTAGCTCAATACAATGGATGATAGCTTATAACTGGAGCACACCAACTCTTCCTTGGGCTCAGGTCCTATCTAGAATGGAGCTCATCAGAATCACTGAGTGTATTTACCACACACTTTTTGATAATTTACAGAGTTTACCTAAAAATGGACACATTGGGGTATTCCTCCTACCAACTTTAAAAAAAACTTCTAAATCCAAAATTGGTGATCACATTTTTATCCAGAAGATTTGAGTTGTCTATGAGAAAAATATCACTTCTATGTCTTTATCATTAGACTGCTTCGCTATGCCTAAAGTAAATACTCCTATACTACCCACCTATACTCCTATACATAGAGTTCTTTGTATTTAACATTTTTATTAAGAGATCTATTTTGAGAGTTTTATGTATAAGATTGTATGTACCTTTATCCTTCCTTATAAAATAAAATGCTTGTAAGCAAAGAAATAACAGGTTTGTAAAAGGTTTTTCAACAAAAGGAAAAAAAAATACTAGTTATGCTGATTCACCTATGCAGCCAAATCATATGTACAACAGGTTAACATTTTGGCTAAAGCAGCAATTATATCATCTGCTATCCATGCAAGAGTAATAAGTGTGGATAAAGCAGATGTGATTACGTGGTACAACCGATCAGATCAATACTCTGACATAGGAGATGCACTGAAAAGCAGAATAGAATTTTTTTTTTTAATTATTTTTATTGCAATATTTCAAGTATGAGGTACAAAATAGAGCCTATTGGGCATACCCAGGCTCGAACATACCACAACGAACAGAACTAAAACAAATACAACTAAAAATGACCAATAAAAACTTGGTATGCTCGAACCACCTATGCAGGTTGAAACACACGTTTTTCCCAACTAATCTTCAGAGCCTAGCTCACTATAAAGATAATTACCGTATATACTCGAGTATAAGCCGTCTTGAATATAAGCCGAGGCACCTAATTTTACCACAAAAAATGGGAAAAATTATTGACCCGAGTATAAGCCTAGGGTGGGAAATATAGCAGCCAGAACACAGGGACTCAACCATTACACAGGGATTGTAGCCAGGACACAGGGATTTTAGACAGGACACAGGGACTCAGCCATTACATAGGGATTGTAGCCAGAACACAGAAGAGATGAATAAGGTAGATTCACAATTTACTGAGAGCGCTGCGTCTAAGAGCTGTTCTGTGCATGAAAGTGTGACTTAATTATATTGGAATGCAGAGAATGCTGAGAGAGAGCTGCAGATCTTCACTGAGATCAGGAGGTGGGCAGGACTGAACAGCTAACACACACACCACCCTACCTCCCCGACATCAAGTTGAAAATCTGACACCTCTCTCAGCATTCTCTGCATTCCAATGTAATTAGGTCACAGTTTCATGCACAGAATGGCTCTTAGAAGCAGCACGCTCTGTGTAATGTGAATCTACTCATCACCCACAGACACTGACTCGAGTATAAGCCGAGGGGGGTCTTTTTCAGCACAAAAAATGTGCTGAAAAAGTGGGCTTATACTCGAGTATATATGGTACTCTCTCAGAATGTAGATACCAGAGAATTTTCGGTCTAGTGTAGCACGAGTCCTGTTAACTAAGAATTGATGAATTACTATACGGAGCATATTCTAGTAATCTAGAGAGTCTACATTTGTAGATAGGAATTCCACCCATATGTGCCTCATTTTGTGTAATTTCTTAGCACAACCTCTAAACACGTAAGTGGCCTTATACAATGGGAGGGCAGAGTTAACTAACCGTTTCCAAAGAATGACGGATGGTGCAGCAGAGGATTTCCATTGGAGTACAATGGCCTTGCGTGCATAATAGGCTAATAATCCCAGGAGGGTTCTGACCGCTCGACTATGAGCCAAAGGGCTGACAAGACACAGCAGGCACACCTCCACCATCAGTGGGATCTGGATGGTGGTAACAGTGGAAATAACCGTAGCAACCGCTTTGCAAAAAAATTGAATTCGAGGACAGGTCCAAAATACATGAATAAAATCCGCAGATGGTGCAACACACCTCCAGCAGGAATCAGAGATAGACGGATATATTTTATGTAAATGTGTGGGTGTGTAATACATTCTATGCATAATCTTAAACTGCATTAGTCTATCCCTTGCGGAAACCAATTGTGTGAAGAAGCATTCCCATGCTTCTTCCCTATCTTCCGTATCCAGGGTAGGGAAGTGCTCCACCAATTTAGCCTTAAAGCGGTTGTCTACCCATCAATTTGATAGTGTCAAAAAAAGAGTTAATATTCCCAGCATGCCGGAAATGCTAGCTGTCTCCTTGATTGTGCTCTAAACCAAACTAGCAAACCATCCAATGGGTGGTGTCATAATGGATCACATGTGCAGCATCATGGCAGTTGCAGATTAAACAGAGGCTAAGATGTCAGCTTCCTTAGCTGAAAACGATAGGAGAGTATACAACCACTTTAAGAGTTTCAAGGCCCATATGTATATTAGGCAACAATTCTTTGTATATGTTGGACAAAGGCCTGGTCACAGATTCATCTCTGAATAAGTCCTCCAGAGTCGAAGTATAAAAAGCTACTTGAGAGTTTTCAAACTGAGTACTAAAAGCATGCCTAAGGTGCAAAAACCTAAACAAATAAGAGTTAGGCAGGGCGTATTTTTGTTTCAACACATCAAAGGTCTGCAATTGACTGCCAGTACAAATCTGATCCACATATTTGATACCCTTAAGTGCCCAAATATTAGGATCCAATATTGACATGAACTCCAACAGCGACGTGTTAAACCAAAGGGGATTGTGTGGTGAAATATGTCCAGAAGGCATGGGCGCAGGGAAAGAGCCGCTGACCACGCCCTCAGGACAGTCCTCATAGCCACAGTCAGGTGAAAAGGTGCAGAAGGACCACGATAGATTAAGTTCCACAACGCCTCATAGGAACCCAAACAGGCTGCTTCCAGCACCACTGCTGCGTTGGTCTCATCAGATATTAATCAATTGTGTGTGTGCGAAAGCTGGGCCGCCACAAAGTATTTATGCAGGTCAGGACAAGCCAAAACTCCCTCCTTCCAAGGTCTCTGCAGCACCGCCAGCTTAAATCTCGGCTGGCCTGCACCCCAGAGAAAGGAAAGCGGGGTAGTGTTTATTAAGCGGAAAACCTTTGTGGGTATCCACACAGGGGAATGTCTAAGAACATAGAGAAAAGCAGGTAAGAGCTTCATCTTAAATACATTAATTCGCCCAATCAGGGAAAGAGGGAGATGAGCCCATGCTTTCAGTCTAGCTTTCATGTTTTGGATCAATGGAGCTAGGTTCAATGTATAGTAATCAGCAGTAGATAAAGAAATGTAGATATCCAGGTATTTAATTTTAAAGCAAGTATTGGGGCGCAACTCTGATGGTACATAAATAGTTAAAAAATATGCAATACAATGAATTACTCTGATATGCACAAGGAAAGAAACCCTAGAAAGGGCAGGTTAAAATAATAATAATACAATACTTAAAAGGGGGAGAAGGGGGGGGGAGAAAAGGGTGAAATGGGGAGGGGGGGAGGGGCGGGAGATTTTAAAAAACCTGGGGGGAATGTAGGACTCAGTCCATGAAGTGTACAGCTCTGCGTTCAGGGCAGCCTGAATGGCGTGGACTCGGATCCAGTAATCCACTGAACTAAAATAGAAAAAAACAAGGAGAGGCGCCTCTGAGTGCAGCAGCAAAGTTTAGCTTTAATACAACAGGTTTAAAAACACTCACAAATTCCAAGTGTTCATAGGGCATGAAACGACTATCCCTTGGGGGAGATTGTCCACCGTCCGTGTCCTCAGCTTCGTCGGATGAAAGTACTGTCCCATACCGCTCCTGCGGCCGCCAGGATGGTCATAATAAGCCGGCTGTAGCAGCACAATACAGGTGTGGGTCTGGGAAGCGTAAAGAGGATAATGTGGCCGAGGGGGATGGACGGACTGCTTCATCGCGTCCTAGGGGATTGTAGCCTGGACGTCGATTCCTTTGCGCAGCGTAATGTCACTGCAGTAACGGGAGCCTGTGTGAGCCGTCGCGAAGGGTCTGGGTGTGGACATAACACGACGATGTCGGCCGAATAATACTGGTAGGACCGCCGGCGTCCTCGCCATACC
>BLSH010426445.1:926905-937043 GCA_018402905.1 Glandirana rugosa
CACAAAGAAGACCGTGACCTAGGACGAACCCGTGAGTGCAGTCATAAATCACGTTGTAAACGTTAATCGGTGTCCCACGATATGAGGAGATCCCGTATAACTAAATACTGACGTGAGTGCCCAAGCAGGATCCAGTGCCAGAAGAAACACTGCAAGCTGTCCCTACAGAGTGTAGGGTCTGGGTACAGTTTCCAAGGTTATACAGAGGTTGCACTGATCCGGCTGCACTACTTCTCTTGTTATAGTAAAGGCAGCGAAGAGGTTCTTTTAAGAACTTGATGAAAATATGAACTAGTTAAAGCAGTATTAAACCCAAAAGTAAACATTATATTGCAGCTTACCGATTCTTTGATGTGATGGCTGCATTTGTTTCCTTTTTTTTTAGGTGCTTTCTTCTATTTAAGTCTGGTGTTCCGGCCTGTAAGTCTGTTTTTCAAAATAAAAAGCTCTCTTCCAGATATAGAAGTTTACAGGGATGAGACAAACCATTTAACAGTGGCAATGACAATTACAATGATCAGCCTTTAATCATGTAATAATTCTAAAATGAAAAAAAAACTGCTGTAACTGATTATAAAGTGTGAGCTGGAGTTTGGTGTATTTAAATCTGCTAGTCCAATTAACACTACCCCCCCCCCCACCCCTTTACCCGAATGACAATGCTGCCGTCTCTCCCATGCTACTTCGTCTAGAGCGGAGGCTCTCTAATACAGGAGATGTGTTACTAGCTAGATTACCAGGTGAAAACAGAGAAAAAGAGGCTAATAAAGAAAACGAATGCACCATCACATCTAATGATTGATTACATGTTCGGTTTTAGCTTGAATACCATTTTAAGCACAGAAACCTCTTCATAAGGAAGAAGTGGTCCATCACTTACAAGACAATAGCAAAAAACTGAGGTTTCATGGAGTAGAGTAGGGTTAAAGCTGTACTGCGAAGGGGGATGTGTCCAAAAGCTTTATCAGGGTTTAATCACCTTTAACCCAAAGTCTAAGAATACCAAGCCTGTGCCCTGTGTATGGCACTATTAAGATATTACATTTACTAACATGCCAGCCTATCAGCGCAAGAATCAAGAACAGTTTAAAACTGATATGTCACATAGCGGAAGAATATCTGATTTTGTGAATTCCTGCTAAAAAAAAAAAAAAATCACAAGAATGTAAGCACAACCAAAAAAAGCACATTTAAAGTGTATGCCACCCCATAGTTTAATAGTTCAAACATGTGTCTACATATTCATGTAGAAGTTTATAAATGTAGCCTATTGTCTTTTATTTCTTCATTTTCCTGTCAAATACCTGCCAGTTCCCATTCTCGCCTTTAGCAATCTGACCACCTAATGTGTGGGAGTAGATTTGTGCAGGCATGGTCAGCTTATGTCCCCAGGGTTGAAGCTCAGAAGTAAGGAAAACAAAATTAAAAAGCCATTTGCAGTATTATATGCTTAGTTTTTTCACAAATACTTTAAAGGGGAATTGTAGGAATTCATCCCCTTTGTAAAAAGTGCACTTAAGTCCAAGGAGGTGTATGACATCTCCTGAACTTATCTCTGGCACTTACATCTGACGGTTTTATGGATCAGCCCGCAACATACACTGACACAGAACTGTGAGAGAGGAGAGAGAGGCACACAGAGAAGCTATGGCAGCTCCTCTGCTGCCCATTAACAGAAGCCTTTGTATTTTGTGAATGAGTTCACATAATACATAGACTTCTGTGCAGGAAGATGAGGGGCAGACATAGCAGCTGTACCAACTCTAATGTTAAAGATGATTAGACCTGAAGCATCAGCACTGGGTTCCTGGAAATACACTGATGAACGTCTTCTGGGAGTGCAATAAAAAAACCTCCTTGGACTCAGTGTGCCCTCACTTTTTTACAAGAGGAGCTGAATTCTTGTAATCAAGCTTTAATGGCTGCAATATCTGATATTTCTGAAGGAGAGATATCTGGCAAGCATTCATTGCATTATGCACAGGTTACTCATATGAAAGCTTTTCATACTCATCATTCCATGCTTGAGGACCTAAAGTCAAAAGGTCTAAGCATTTAAAAATAAGCTATTTTATTTTTTCAGAGGCATTTTAGCCCAGGGTGACCCAAGAAAAAAAAAATTGATGAATGCGTGAGAGGATCAGAGCATTTGCCAAACGTGTAGTCGTTTTCAAAGTTTTTTCTTTTTGTTAAAAGTTTTAATCTTACTAATATGTGTTAAACTATAACTAAAGGCAGTGGCGATATATAGAACATTTGTCAGATTTGTTATTGCGGTCTCTGCTCCTGTTAGGGAGATTCACCCTCTCCATTTGTCATGTTTACCATTATCATCAAAAGTTCAGGTAAAAGAACATGCTAAATGTTGGGTTGTTCCCACAACAGGAATAGAGGGGAAATCTTCCAGTGGGGACACTAGTTATGGTGACCCCGGTAACTATCAAGGATTTCCTCCTGTTTTGGCTATGGACAGGAAGTGAAGGGGAATTTCCCCAAAGGGACACACATGGCCAAAAAAAAAAAAAAAAAACACACGACAGGGGTTGTAACCCTTCCTAGCTATGACATGTGAACCAAACCAGCTTTCTTTTGAGTTGGTTCACATATATGCGGTGCAACGGCAGTGCAAATTCACTGAGTTGAAACAGAGTCCTGTGCGTTTTGAACGAATATTTGGGGTCCCTCACAAATTCATGCAAGACCCTAATCCGAGCATGCAGCCTGGCAGGCCAGGAAGGGGGAAGGGGGGATGAGCGAAGCCCCTCCCTCCTGAACAATACTAGTGATGTCACTGGGCAGCCCCCGCCCCTTAGCTATTTAAGAATTGTCAGAGGAGGAGCCAGCGATGGCTGCCGATCTTTTTTTTATTCCTCCTCAGGTCGGCAGTGGCCATCTCAATTGACGCTGGATCTACACTGGGGGACATTGATAAAAGAATTGTCAAAAACAGTTTTTATCTATTTTTGGCGAATGAGTAGGAGGTATAATGTACATCCTACTCATTCACATGGGGGGGGGGGTGGGATCTATAGGCCCCTTGCCTACAGAACCCCATAACCACCAGCCAGGGTTGTGAAGAGGCCCTTGTCTCCATCAACATGGGAACAAAGTGCTTTGGGGTGCGGGGTATGTGGCCTGATATTGTTCCTGGCCTGCCAGGCTGCATGCTCGGATAAGGGTCTGGTATGTAATTTGGGGGGACCCCACGCGATTCATTTTTTTTATTTTGGCGTGGGAGTTCCCCTCAAAATCCATACCGGACCTAAGGGCCTGGTATGGACTTGGGCCCGCCACGCTGTTTATTCTACATTTTTTTATTGCCCCCGGTTGCCGGAAATGTTTTTTTTGCAACATTCTGCTGTCAGTGGGGTTGATAAGTCATCTTTTGTTGAAGATGTGGTGACCCGCTCCTTAATAACTAGCTAATGTTAAAGATGCAGGTAGCCGGCGGCTCCAAAAAATTTGCATCTGAACCACATCTAAATCACAGCTGAACTGCTGAACAGCTGCTTTAGAAATCTGCACTGGACCTGTGGGAACATAGCCTTAGTTGTACTTTAAAGGGCCAGTTTTAAAGGCACTTAAAAGGAATATTCCAGTACATGGCAGATGCTGGGAATTTAAATCACCTGAGAGCTTTGTATATTGCGTCCTGAGATTTCTGCATAGTTCCTGTGTCCACATTTGATGTGGTCCTTATGAGGGAGTATTCTACTTTGCACGCCTACACTATGAAAGAGCTTTACTGCTCCTTGTCACAATGCAAATCTATGAACAGACCTGCCCATCTAAAACAATTTATTTCACATGCTACAGGTTTCTTATTTTAGTAATTGCATAGAGAATCTGCATTGAGCTAGTCGGATACTCCTCTAGTTTGTAATCTACAACTCTTAAATATAATTTAATACAACAATATGGAGGGGTAAGCTTGTAAACATAAGATAATCACATCAAAAATTTCAATGGCTGTTACATTCATTTTCAAAGCCTTTAAAAACAGGATACTCATGTGAATGGTGATCAGTTTTTAGCGCAAGGGGTATTACCTTTTTTTCTTTGATTAGAGATCCCCAATGAATTTTGTCCAACATGAACCCATAGCACCTTGTTAAAATCATTACCATCACCAGTCCTGTTGGTAACTAGTAAGTCTCCAAAGGATGTTCAAGTGATTGTAAACGTTTGATTTTTTAATAACATACATGTCATACTTACCTGTTCTGCACAATGGTTTTGCACATAGCAGCCTCGATCCTCTTCTTCTCGGGACGCCCACCGGCAGTCTGCCACCCTGGCTCCCCCGCATCCACGCTAAGTACCCCCATAGCAAGTCAGTTTAAGAAAACTGTATACAGTGGAACACGATGCCAATCATACTGGAAAATATTTTTTGGGTTAGACTAGCCATACATTATACAATTTTCGTTTAGATTTTCCAAAATCATATTCTAAGGCCAAACCTAAACATTTTCAATTTGTATGCAATAGGGCAGGCGCTTGCACTACATTGAAGGTAAATCTAAAGGAAATTGAATAAGAAAATTGTATAATGTACAGTATCTCACAAAAGTGAGTACACCCCTAACATTTTTGTAAATATTTTATTATATTTTTTCATGTGACAACACTAAAGAAATGACACTTTTCTACAATGTAAAGTAGTGAGTGTACATCTTGTATAACAGTGTGAATTTGCTGTCCCCTCAAAATAACTCAACACGCAGCCTTTAATGTCTAAACCGCTGGCAATAAAAGTGAGTACACCCCTAAGAGAAAATGTCCAAATTGGGCCCAGAGTGTAAATATTTTGTGTGGCCACCATTATTTTTCAGCACTGCCTTAACCCACTTGGGCATGGAGTTCACCAGAGCTTCACAGGTTGCCACTGGAGTCTGCTTCCACTCCTCCATGATGACATCACAGAGCTGGTGGATATTAGAGACTCTGCGCTCCTCCACCTACAATTTGAGGATGCCGCACAGATTCTCAATAGGGTTTAGGTCTGGAGACATGCTTGGCTATTCCATCACCTTTACCCTCAGCTTCTTTAGCAAGGCAGTGGTCGTCTTGGAGGTGTGTTTGGGGTCGTTATCATAATGGAATACTGCCCTACGGCCCAGTCTCTGAAGGGAGGGGATCATGCTCTTCTTCAGTATGTCACAGTACATGTTGGCATTCATGGTTCCCTCAGTGCCGGCAGCACTCATGCAGCCCCAGACCATGACACTCCCACCACCATGCTTGACTGTAGGCAAGACACACTTGTCTTTGTACTCCTCACCTGGTTGCTGCCACACACACTTGACACCATCTGAACCAAATAAGTTTATCTTGGTCTCATCAGACCACAGGACATGATTCCAGTAATCCATGTCCTTAGTCTACTTGTCTTCAGCAAACTGTTTGTGGGCTTTCTTGTGCAACATCTTTAGAAGAGGTTTCCTTCTGGGATAACAGCAATGCAGACTAATTTGATGCAGTGTGAGGCGTATGGTCTGAGCACTGACAGGCTGACCCCCCCCCCACCCTTTCAACCTCTGCAGCAATGCTGGCAGCACTCACATGTCTATTTCCCAAAGACAACCTCTGGATATAAGGCTGAGCACGTGCACTCAACTTCCTTGGTCGAAAATGGCGAGGCCTGTTCTGGGTGGAACCTGTCCTGTTTAACCGCTGTATGGTCTTGACCACCGTGCTGCAGCTCAGTTTCAGCGTCTTGGCAATCTTCTTATAGCCTAGGTCATCTTTATGTAGAGCAACAATTATTTTTTTTCAGATCCTCAGAGTTTTTTGCCACGAGGTGCCATGTTGAACTTCCAGTGACCAGTATGAGTGAGTGAGAGCAAAAACACCAAATTTAACACACCTGCTCCCAATTCACACCTGAGACCTTGTAACACTATTGAGTCACATAACACCGGGGAGGGAAAATGGCTAATTGGGGTCAATTTGGACATTTTCACTTAGGGGTGTACTCACTTTTGTTACCAGCAGTTTAGGCATTAATGGCTGCGTGTTGAGTTATTTTGAGGGGAAAGCAAATGTACACTGTTATACAAGCTGTAAACTCACTACTTTACATTGTAGCAAAGTGTCATTTCTTCAGCGTTGTCACATGAAAAGGTACAATAAAATATTTACAAAAATGTGAGTGGTGTACTCACCCCACAAGCAGATAAGGCCTCTGTATAATTAATTGTGTCCATCCCATAATTGTAGGGAATAGCGGTCCACTCCAAAGAACCTCTACATGCAATTAATAATAATGCTTGCAGAGTACTTATGTTTAGTTTGTGCTCTATTTTAAAAAACTTGTACACAAATTAGCTTCCATTCAGTTTTTGAATTTTATCCTGTCATATCTCCTCTTGTTAGGCCATTTGTTATCAGCACCCTACAAACTGTCCTTAACACAATTTCTGTTACAGATAAAGCAAGAAGATTAACCTTTTTGCTGCCAGGCCATGTGCTCCACTTTAAGGCCTCACACACACGGGTGTATGTTTCAAAAATAAGCAAAACGTCGGGTCTGACGTCAGGGAAAAATTGGTGTTTTTTTTCTGGCGTTTTGCATCGGCTATTTTTCAATCTTAAAAAGTCAAAAACCCCAGTTAACGCAGGTGCAGCGTTAGTGGGCATTAGTGAGCGTTTTGCGGCGTCAAAAACGCCAAAGCTTTACCGCCTCAGAATGCGCTGCCCGTGGGTTCTAGTTTCAGCTCACTAACGCCGATGCCCTCTACTAAAAAAAACGGTGTCTTTATGGGACCATTCACGAACATGGAGAGCTGCAAAAAACGCCAAAAACCGTTGGCGTCAAAAAACGTCTGTGTGTATGAGGCCTTAAACTCAGCTGGCCAGACCATTTTTGAAATGTTTTCCATTTTATTTTTCCCTTACAGCTATTTGAGTTTGTAAAAGACCCCCCAAAAACATATATTTTATGAAAGAACATGACAAAGATAATGAAAATAAGGTGCTACTGATTTTTAGGGCCCAGTGTAATTTCTGCAAATGTTTATCAAAACAATATTTTTGCTAAAAATACACTAAAATCATAAGCAGATGAAAACACAGCAATTTTTACAAAAATCCTACTAAATATAAAAGCAAACCTGTATTGGGTTAAGAAATAACAAAAATAATTTTAAATTACACCTTTTTGTGAATAAAACTGAAGTTGCACAAAACCATAAATAACTAATTTGCTCTAAAAGGTTGGGAAGTTATCATTTTTACCTTACAGCTTTCAGAATTTGTAAAAGACCCCTCAAACCATAGATTTTCTGAAAGTACACCTATAGAATGAAAAAAAATGTGCTACTGATTTTTTTTAGCTCCCCCGCAGTAGTTGCACAAATGTTCATCCAACGGCTATTATTATTAAAAATAGACTAAAATCATTATTCGTGGATACATTACATGGCAAAATTTACAAAATTCCTGCTAAATTCCTACTAAATAATAAAGCTAAAACTAAGCTAAAAAAAGTGCTACTGATTTTTTGGGCACTGCGATAATTGAGAAATGTTCACCAAATCACTATTTTCACAAAAAATTACACTAAAATCATTATTAGTGCACACAAACACAATATAACTTACAAAATTCCTACTAAATTGCTACTTAAGCATCATTCACATGTGGCATACTAAAATGTATGCCCTTGGAGGGCCATTTTTACCTGCACAGGTGTTCCCTGCAATCTTGTGCAGGCAGTCCCATTTCGGTCAATTGGGATGCAACGATGCTCCCAAATCTGTGTGCGTGTGGGTGCACACCACCGAATGCAGACAGTGTGAGCTCTATTCATGCAGTTGCTACATCCAAAATGAAATCATTGGGACTGCCTGCACAGAGATTCACGGAACACCTGTGCATCCCTGTACAGGTAAACAATGCCTTGCAGGGGTATACGCTGTGTAGGCCCCTTTCACATGAATGGACTGATCGGGTCCGCCTGTTTTTTTTCAGGCATACCCATTCAGACCACCCATTGTTCTCTATGGAGAGGCAGATGTAAACGAACATGCATCCGTTTAAACCCGCCTGCATCTGATCTGATCAGCAAAAATCAGCAGGGATCCATTCCCCATCTGCCTAGCAGATCGAATAACAATCTGACCACCCATAGGGTACAGCGGGTTGTGTCTGCTCTGCATGAGCGGAGCAGATACGGACTTGCCATTCGCCTGCTCAGTGGGGAATAGTGGACAGTACCCCCACTGAGCAGGCAGTCCGCTTCATGTGACACATGTTTTTTCAGCCAATGTTTTTCAGCCAATGGATCAGGGAACCTAATCACAGTAAATGGCACCATGAAAAAAGAGCAATACATGAGGATTCTCAACGACATCATCAGGCAGTCTGCAGAGAAACTTGGCCTTGGGCACCAGTGGACATTTCAGCATGACAATGACCCAAAACACACAGCAAAAGTGGTGAAGAAATGGTTAGCAGACAAAAACATTAACGTTTTGAAGTGGCCCAGCCAGAGTCCAGACTTGAATCCAATTGAGAATCTGTGGAGGGAGCTAAAGATCAGGGTGATGGCAAGAAGACCCTCCAACCTGAAAGATTTGGAGCTCATTGCTAAAGATGAATGGGCAAAAATACCTGTGGAGACATGCAAAAAGCTGGTCTGCAATTATAGGAAGCGTTTGATTGCTGTAATAGCCAATAAAGGCTTTTCTATTGATTATTGAGAAGGGTATGAATAATTTTGGACTGGACACTTTTTGCTCAAATGTAAATAAAAGGTGAGAAATGTTTTTTTTTTCCACAATAATGCCTCTTGTACATCGTCTTATTATCTTTTGGGAGACACCTATGTCATTTCCCGTCAAAAAAATTACTTGCTGGTTGAATAAAAGTAACTTTAAGTCAAAATTTGCCAGGGGTATGAATAATTATGGGCAGCACTGTATGTATGTATGTATGTATGTATGTATGTATGTATGTATGTATGTATGTATATACACACACATATACATATATATATATATATATACACACATACATACACACATACATACACACATATATATATATATATATATATATATATATATATACACATATAGTGGGATCATCCTTCCTGAGGAAAATAATCAACGTGCAAGTAACTTTCTTTCAAATCTGGCGGCTTGCCAGGTTTATTTAGAAAATAGGTTTGCAGGTTAAAAAAAGAAAAAAATAAGTCCTTGCCGTCCGGCGCTAAACTAAACAGTATTGTTTCCTCACTATACGGTGTGGGGCTGGCCCCTGACACCCACAAAACATTAGCAAAAATGCAAACCTTGTCTTTTAAAGTCATAGACACAGAGCTCCCTGAGATCCCTCTCTGAGTTCCAGGTCAGAGCTCAAGTGAGATCTCTTCCTGATTATTTAAGCCACCTGCTGGTGTACTCCTGTGGACCACAAACTCCAGATCGGAACCAGCCCTGCCATGGTGGCTGGTAAAATCTGTACCAGACTCAGTTTAATCCAATCCAAATGAACACATACGAGGTGACAGGTAGCGTCCCTCTACCACTTTGCCTCGCATACCGTCACAATAAATATATATATATATCTTTATTTTAATTTATGTATTTATTTAGGGATGGAGGCATTTCGCCTAGTTTTGTTCAGCTAAGTCTGCTGAACAATTCTGCTGTAAGCTTACGGTCAATGACGTGACCAAGAGCTTTTAGCAGAGGAGGAATGGAGGTCCATATGGTGTTACAGTAGTTAAAGATAGGCAGTTACATTTTAAAAGTTACAGATATAGGACATTTCTAAATGCATGTAATGATTTTTCACTGGAGAAATTCACACTGTATGATAGCACCTAAATGCAGGTAAACAAACAGACTAGCTGTGTTTCAAGAAAATAGCATTGTGAGAGACCAGGATCTGATTAGGTACCCTAAACCAGTGGTCGCCAACCTTTTGGACCTCATGGAACACTAAACTCTCAATTCTGAATCCCATGGACCACCAAAATGAATTTCACATACCTTATACACACACAATGCTCCGGCTCCCTGTCCCCCTCCCCCTGGATCACACGGCAGCCTTACAGACTCATTGGATCTCACCTACTTATCCAGCCATGTGCTCGAGCTCTCTGCTCCCTCCCAAAATCTGTGATCAA
>BLSH010426445.1:937053-950974 GCA_018402905.1 Glandirana rugosa
CCAAACCTGTTCGACCAAGAGCTTTTAGCAGAGGAGGAATGGAGGTCCATATGGTGTTACAGTAGTTAAAGATAGGCAGTTACATTTTAAAAGTTACAGATATAGGACATTTCTAAATGCATGTAATGATTTTTCACTGGAGAAATTCACACTGTATGATAGCACCTAAATGCAGGTAAACAAACAGACTAGCTGTGTTTCAAGAAAATAGCATTGTGAGAGACCAGGATCTGATTAGGTACCCTAAACCAGTGGTCGCCAACCTTTTGGACCTCATGGAACACTAAACTCTCAATTCTGAATCCCATGGACCACCAAAATGAATTTCACATACCTTATACACACACAATGCTCCGGCTCCTTGTCCAAACCCCCCCCCCCACCCACTCCCCCCCTACCCCTGGATCACACGGCAGCCTTACAGACTCATTGGATCTCACCTACATATCCAGCCATGTGCTCAAGCTCTGTACTCCCTCCCAAAATCTGTGATCAACACTGTCATTGGAAGTCCCCACCTTCTTCGTCTCCCACACTCTGCACGAATATGAATGAATCCTGAGTTCACAGGAGCCGGTACTACACACGAGGCATTGGGTATCAATACACACTGACAGTTCTGACTATCAGTGTGCATTGAGAACGATACTGAAAACAACATTGGGTGGTATACATCCATAATGTTGATTTAGGGCAGAATCCCTGGGGACCACCAAAATTTTTTCTGGTTGGCGACTGCTTCTCTGAACTCATATAAATGCACGTAAATAACACTAAATGCAGCTAAACCTGCGCTAAAGCAGGAACATGTAAAACGCAGGGAAAATGAGTAACCTGGAAGGCATAAACTTGGTTTATACTTCCCAGATTACTTCTGCTTTTAGAAAAGCAGGCTTAGTCTTAGAGATGAATAACGGATTCATCATAGAGTTGATGATTTCAAACAATTTTTTGTTTTGAAAACAATCATTATACACAGCCAAGAAAACTTGGTCAAATTCAGTTGTATTTTTACGAAGAACAGATGCTCTATTTTGGATGGAAACAGTCCAAATGATTGTTGCACCCATTATTTCCAACCACTGTGTTTTCACTTGTGTGGCCATCAGAACTCTGGTATTCATTCACACCTTCCAGATGTAAAATCAGAGCCCTGTCCACAATCTGCACTGTCCTCTGGCCATTGTAAGACCACCACATGGACTTTAGGCATGTTCCAATAAAAATTAGGACTGCCAATGTTGGATTTTGGTTTTAATAAAATGGTTCCAATAAACCACTAGCTTCTGAATAAATAAAGCAAAGGTAAATAAAGGTTAAGGACTGAAGGAAAATACATGAGTGTGCTCCTCAAACTAACCTTATGGACTTTAACAACCTTCACCTAAATGAATAAACATTGGAATTCAACGGATTGCCAAATATTGTGCAAACCTTTCCTCCCTCTCTAGGATAAATTGAACTCTAGGTTTGTGTTCAGCAACTGAAGGCAGACCGAGTGCTTGAAGCTAATGCCCTCTTGTGGTGACTACTACATATTGCAGCTTTGCAGTGGCATTTCGACACAAATCTTTGTTTGCATATGTAACATTGCAAGGCGGTGTAATAACCAACTTTCTCAAATGTATTTACAGTATTCAGTGTCTCAGTAAGCCTATACAGGTTTCTAAAGTGTTACTATGCTTAGTGTAAAATGCTTAATGGTGCTTTCACACTGGTGCAGTGTGGGTGTCAGCGGTAAAGCGCCACTCATTTAATGCCTCTTTACTGCTCTTCTAGCAGCGCTTTGGTGCCATTTTTCGGGCAGCAGCGAGGCGCTTTTAACCCCCAAGAGGGAGTTAAATAAGGGTTAAAGGCGCCCATGTTGCAGTGCTTCGGAAGTGCTGCCCATGCATTCCAATGGGCAGGGGCGGGTTGGGAGCGGTGTATACACCGCTCGCAAACCGACCCAAAGATGCTGCTTGCAAGACTATTTCTAATGTCCTGCAAGCACACCGCCCCTGCTTTCATACTGGGGCTGCATGGGAGGCAGTTTTCAGGCGCTAAAACGCCACAAAACTGCCCCAGTGGGAAAGGGGTCTAAGAGTCCCTTTCACACTGGAGTGCTTTACAGACACTTTTAGCTAAAAATAGTGTTTGTAAACTGCCTCTCCATTAAACTCAGTGTGTTCTTTCACACTGAGGCGGCGCACTTGCAGGAGATGAAACAAACTCCTGCAAGTAGCATCTTTGGGGCAGTGGAGGAGTGGTGTACACACACACACACACACACACACACACACACACACACACACACACACACACACACACACACTATTGTCAAAAGTATTGAGACACCTGCCTTTACACACACATAAACTATAATGGCATCCCGGTCTTAGCCTGTAGGGTTCTATACTGAGTTGGCCCACCCTTTGCAGGTATAACAGCTTCAACTCTTCTGGGAAGGCTGTCCACAAGGTTTAGGAGTGTGTCTATGGGAAGATTTGACCATTCTTACAGAAGCGCATTTGTGAGGTCAGGCACTGATGTGGATGAGAAGGCCTGGCTCATAGTCTCCACTCTAACTCATCCCAAAGGTGTTCTATCGGATTGAGATCAGGACTCTGTGCAGGCCAGTCAAGTTCCTTCCCCCCCAAACCATGTCCTTGCTTTATGCACTGGTCCAAATAATTTGGTGGAGGGGGTATTATGGTGTGAGTTTGTTTTTCAGGGGTTGGGCTTCGCCCCTTAGTTCCAGTGAAGGGAACTCTTGAGGCGTCAGCACACCAAGACATTTTGGACAATTTCATGCTCCCAACTTTGTGGGAACAGTTTATTATTATTATACAGGACTTCTATAGCGCCAACAGATTGCACAGCGCTTTACAACATGGGGGCAGACAGTACAATTACAATACAAATCAATAAAATACAAATCAATACAGGAGGAATCAGAGGGCCCTGCTCGTTAGAGCTTACAATCTAGAAGGGAGGAACAAAAAGGTAATGACTGTGGGGGATGAGCTGATGGAGAAAATGAAAATACAGTTGTTGTTAGGTGTGGGTAGGATAGGCTTCTCTGAAGAGAAGGGTTTTCAGGAATTGTCTAAAAGCTAATAGAGTAGAAGATAATCGGACAGTTTGGGGTAAGGCGTTCCATAGGATTGGCGAGGCTCTGGAAAAGTCCTGGAGGCGAGCATGGAAGGAGGTGATGAGGGAGCTAGAGAGCAGGAGATCTTGAGAGGAACGAATGGGTTGGTATTTAGTGATTAGGCCAGTGATGTAACTGGGGGCTGAGTTGTGGATGGCTTTGTAAGTAGTTGTTAGTATTTTGAATTTAATTTGTTGGGTGAGTGGAAGCCAGTGGAGGGATTGACAGAGAGGAGTAGCAGACACAGAGCAATTGGTAAGGTGGATAAGTCTGGCAGCAGTATTCATGATGGATTGAAGGGGGTATAGCCTATGTAGAGGTAAGCCAATAAGAAGGGAGTTGCAGTAGTTGAGACGAGAGATGACCAGGGAGTGGATTAAGAGCTTTGTTGTGTCGTTGGTTAAAAGAGGGCGTATTTTGGAGATGTTGTGAAGGTTGAGGCGGCAAGATTTGGACAGTGATTGGACGTGGGGCTTAAAGGAGAGTTTAGAGTCCAGAACTACACCTAGGACCTTGGCATGCGGGGATGGATTTATAGTTGTGCCATCGATTTTGACAGAGAGATCAGGGGAAGGGGCATATGGGGGAGGAAAAATTATAAGTTTGGTTTCGGATAGATTGAGTTTGAGGAAGTGGTGTGACATCCAGGCTGATATATCCGTTAGTAAATTAGTGATACATGAGGAGACAGCGGGAGTGATCTTAGGGGTAGAAAAATAGATTTTGGTACCGTCAGCGTAGAGGTGGTATTGGAAGCCATGGGAGGCTATCAACTGACCCAGGGAGGAGGTGTAGATTGAGATGGAGAGTGCTCATTGGGTAGGACATCTTCTTGCGGGTGCATGGGCTCAGAAAGTGGTGCGTCTGAAGGCAATGGCTACAGCAAGCGGCAGGGGAGCGGCTCATAGAACCCCCGTGCAGAGTATTCCTCAGGGGTGTCTGTCGTTAGGGCCCGAATTGCCACTTCTCCCATGAAAGGAAGCCTGTTCCACTCTGCCGACATTTTCAAAATGGGTTCTGTAGCTATGGTGACAAGTGCAGTTTCCAGCACACAACAGCTTATCTGCCTCTTGATGCTTCTCACTGCCACTCTGGCCACAGAGTTTCTGAGCCCTGCATTGTTCAACATGTCAGTGAACCATTTACTGGACGCAGGGGCTCTGAGCCATTGGTTTCTCCCTTGCACGCACCTGGTTCAGAAAGCCAGACAAGATCTATCCAGTCCCCTGCAGAAAACTGGGCTCTTGCTGCTGAATTTATACCTAGGAATGCAGGGCTTGTGAGATCTGTGTCTAGCCCTGTCCTAATGGATGGATCTCTGCCTAAGCAAGCTGAAGGCCAAGATGGCAAACCTCAAACCTCAAACATCTATGTAGATGCTGCATTGATAAATGGAGGATCCAGAGCATCGGTATGAATGCAGCAGGAATGTTATCTGTGGCATCTGCATGGATAAAGTGTATGATAAGCAGGCAGCTGAAGAGAGAGTGTTTGGAATCTTTCCCAACTGCAGCCATGCTTATTGTGCCAGCTGTATTAAACGCTGGAGGAAGACTAGAGAGTTTCAGAATGAGGTTATTAAAGGCTGCCCACAGTGTTGTGTAAAGTCCCGTTACTATATTCCTCATAAGTACTGGATTGGAGATTCTGATGAGAAACTAAAATTAATTGAAAATTTTAAAGCAAAGACTGGTAAGATTCGCTGTCGCTTCTTCCTTCAAAGTAACGGACGATGCCCATTTAAATCTGAATGTATCTATCTTCATGAATTGCCACATGGTCACCAGCGCAGGAGGAAGAGAGATCAGAGACGAGCCAGCGCCTCTGCCCTATCATATTCTCACCTGGTTGGAATCTATGAAGAAGACTTCAGTGAGGGAGAGGACATTGATCTTCTGTACTGCGCTCTCACCTTAGCCCTTCTTGAAGATCACTTCAATGAATTGAGTCTGGGCTTTCCTGAAGAAGTTAACATTTATTTGGGGAACTTTAGTGATTCTGATTGAGAAGATGAAAAAAAAAATCCCATTTTGTAAGACTTTAAATTCTAAGCAATATGCATTTTGTGATTTAAATATTAACCTTGCCCACATGCCTCTGGGTTTAACCCTTGCAGTGCTTTTCTTAGCAGGCATCTGAAGACCCACTGGAAATATGGGAATGTTTTGAAATTTTGTAGGTTTTTCTAGCTTGAAATTTTAAATTTTGTTAAAAAAAAAAAAAAATAGTTGGGAGTTCATGGAATAAAGATTTGTACTTTGCTTATAAAAAAAAAAAAAAAAGAGAATAGATGAGGTCCAAGGACAGAACCTTGGGGGACCCCAACAGAGAAAGGAAGAGGAGAGGAGGAAGTTGAATTGTAAGTAACACTAAAAGGTGTGGTTGGATGAGTAGGAGGAGAACCAGCGAAGAGTACAATCACCGAGACCAAAAGTGTGGAGTTTTTTGAGGAGGAGGGGGTGGTCAACAGTATCAAAGGCAGCAGAGAGGTCCAGGAGTAGGAGTGCAGAAAAGTGTCCATTGTTTTTGGCTGTTGGTAGATCGTTTGTCAGTTTTAGGAGAGCAGTTTCTGTGGAGTGTTGAGGACGAAAACCAGACTGAAGGGGATCAAGAAGGCTATTATCAGCAAAGGGGTCGCACAGTCGGTTGTAGACCAGACATTTAAGGAGTTTGGATAAAAAGGGGAGCAAAGAGATGGGGCAGAAGTTGTCAAGATTGGATGAGTCCAGGGAGGGCTTTTTACATATGGGGCTAACTAGTGCATGTTTTAGAGAGTTGGGAAAGATGCCAGAAGAGAGGGAGAGATTAAAGATGTGAGTTAGAGAGTGTAGAATAGAGCCAGAGGGTGAACATAGCATTTGCGAGGGAATAGGATCCAGAGGGCAAGTGGTGAGATGGACATTGGCAAGTAGTTTAGCAACCTCATCTATAGTGGTGGGGTGGAGAGAGGGAAGTTATGATTGAACCTGTGGGCATGAAGTGTAAAGCGTGGAGGGTATCTGAACAGCAGAGATCTCCTCGTGAATTGTATCAATCTTCAGTTTGAAGTGATTGGCAATCTCTTGGGCAGTGAGTGAGTTGGGTGAAGGCAGTGGAAGACGAAGTAGAGAGTTGAAGGTAGAGAAGAATTGGTGGCGACGGGAGGATACGTTTCTAATGAGAGTGATAAAATAGGTCAGCTTGGCAGCAAGGAGGCTGGAATTGTATTTTTGGAGGGCAGTTTTGTATTGGTTGAAATCTTTCTGAGACTTAGTCTTATGCCACAGGCGCTCATGAGCAGGGCTGTGTTTTTTTTACAGACTACTAGTAGCATCTGTTTCCCAAGGTTGAAGGGGTCGGGCCTGATCCTGTGGGTAGTGAGGGGGGCCAGTGAGTCCATTGAGGCTAGAAGTGAAGTGTTGTAGACATAAGTTGCTAGGTCGGTGCAGGATAAGGGTGAGATTTTGTCATATAGGTCACCAGTAGCAGAGTAGAGAAGAGAAGGGTTGAGATTACGTAGGTTTCTGCGGGTAACTTTAACGTGGTTGGAGGGAGAGGAGGTGGAGGAGAGGGAGAGAGCAAAGCTAATAAGGTAGTGATCAGAAAGAGGGAATGGATAGTTGAAGAAGTTGCACGGAGTGCATAGGTGGGAGAAAACTAGGTCAAGGGTATTGCCTTCAGAGTGAGTAGGGGCATGTCCATTGCTTCAGGTCAAGGGAGGAGGTTAGACTGGGAAGTTTGGAAGTAGCAGGAGTGTTAATCATTCTGGGTGACTTCAACATCCCTAGGAATACTAACACTCCTGCTACTCCTGATACTGGTCCAGGTGGCCAGTAGATCCCAGCTATCCTTGGAGAAACTGGAGAGAAAAGACGAATGCAGTGTTCTTCAAAAGAGGAGAGTGACAGAGAGGGAGGTGGGTGAAGTACCTGAAAGGAGCTATGAGGGGCTAGAAGGATTCCAAGACCACCTCCCTTATGTCCACTGGATCTGGGGGAGTGTGTCCAGAGAAGACCACCATGTGATAGGGCAGCAGAGGATGCAGTGTCGGATTCATGAAGCCAGGTTTCGGTAATGGCGAGTAGATTAAATGAGTTAGCAATAAAGAGGTCATGGAGAGAAGTGAGTTTGTTACAGACAGAGCGAGAATTCCAAAGAGTGGGAGAGAAAAGGAGTCTGGTCTTGAGGAGAAGAGAAATGGGCACTAAATTGTGTAGATTGCGGCTGCTGCCAGGGGGTGTGGGGTAATGGGTGTGTTGACTACAGTTAAATGATGGAGGCCCAGGGTTTGGGGATAATCTACAGCGGTTAGGAGAAGCAGAAGGGTGAGGGAGGTAATGTGGGAATGCGATTTATATGAAGGGATATGTATATATCAGTTTTGTATAGTATGACACTTCAAAAAAGGTTTTACACCTAAAGGGCCATGGTACATTTACTTGAAGCCAGCCATAGATGGATCAAAATTCAGTCAGTTCAGCAGGAGCTGGCCAAATTTCAATTAATCTATGGGCATTCTACTGATCAACTTCAGTACAGCCAGCCTATTATTTTTTTCGTGCAATCACTGCCAGAGGCTATAGCTGCCAGCAGTTATCATTGTATTCTGACATCAGGGAATCCTCCCTCTGTCAGAATACAATAGCACAGAGGGAGGGATTCCCCATCAGCACTATGTTGATGAGGGAATCAAGCCATTATCTTTCATTCAACCCCTGGAATAATCAATGGCCAGCTTAAAGAGGAAGTAAACCCAGATTGGGTTTACTTCCTCTACATACCCCTGTAAATAAGAAGCATAATGGGCTACTATGCATCGCATAGTAGCCCATTATGTGCCACTTACCTGCAAACGAAGCCTGCGATGTCCAGCGCTGTCCCCTGTGCTGGCAGCGTCCATTTTCTGCCTCTCTTCCTTCCGGGCCCAGCGATCTCCGGCACTGTGACTGGCTGGAGTTGCGTGACATCACTCCCGCGCATGCGCGTGGGAGCCGCCAGTCACGGCACAGCCTCAGTGGAGAAACGGCATTTCTTCACTGCGCATGTGCCGAAATGACGTCGGCACATGCAGAATACTGCATATCTCCAGAACCGTGTAGGCTTGGGAGATATGCAGGGCACCTACAGGTAAGCCTTATTCTAGGCTTACCTGTAGGTTAAAGTGGTTGTCACAGGTTGATAACCACCTTAAAGCCTAGTAAACATGGGCCACATGTTGGGTGACATTGTCCGGTTCAATAGAAACCATCCAACATTCGGCCCGTGTGTACTGCCGCTGGTCCGATAGATGCTGGCCATTTGGCTGGCTTCTGTTGAAGGGGCATGGCTGAAAAAGGTCTGCCGACTGGCTACCGATCAGAGCTCTCATCCACTAATGCAACTGGGTTGAACGAAAAAAAACCCCAAATCATTAGTGCGTATTATTATAAACAAATTTAAAGCAATCATAGAATTCTTAAGGGACAGCAGACTACTAGTGTAATTGTTACATGCTTTGGCCTATTTAAAATCATCTGGGATTACACAACTCAGCAGGGAGCAGTCAGAGATGTGATATTTCATTAATTTAATCAGCATTTGCCAATTACCTGACTTCACTGGTAAGGCTGGTTCACAACTATGAAAGCCAACCAGTTGTTCTAAATAGGGAAAGTCAACATGCAACAATACTTATCTACTCAGAGTCATACTTTGCATAAAATATGCAAGAACAGGATTGGGAAGAGCATCAGTAAACAGCAGGATTAATTGATGGTCATAGTTACTGGAGTACTGCTGTTCTCACATGAAAAACAAAAGGGCTTAAAGTGGATGTAAACCCGAAAAAAAAATGTAATTAATAATTCTGCTTGGTAGAGTATAGCATGTCATGCCATCTGTGCCCAGTCTTGCCACAAAGAGTTAATCCAACTGTGAGTAATGAGCTTATCTTTTTTCAGGAGGAGAAAGTCCGACTAACAGGGAAATACACAGTCGTTCCGCCCCTTGCTCTCTGAGTGACAAGTAATTTGCTTATCTCCTTCACACAGCAGAGAAAGTTTTACATTCCCCCCTCCCTCCCTCCTCAATGTCTCAGTATAGAGGTGGGTGGGGAGGCTTGCGACATCACAACTCCACCCACCAAACTCCAGCAAACACAGACACCCTCTGATTTCAGAGTTTAGCAGAGCTGCTAGTGCTTACAGGAAGGACATTTGCAAGGTAGGGATAGATGCAGAAGGCTTGCATGCATATATACATTAATATTGTGTCATTAGTTTATACTGGGTGGGTGGTGGGTTTATATCCACTTTAAGGGCCCTTTCACATGGGCTCTCTGTTCAGGTCCGCCTGTCCGTTTTTCAGGTGGGCCTGAACAGACGCTCCATGCAGCCCTATGGAGCGGTGGATGTCAGCGGATACATGTCCGCTGACACCTGCCGCTCTCCAATCCGATACGGTCTGTGAAAAACAGACGGATGGAAACCTATTTTCAATCTGTCTGGAGAATCGGATCGGATGAAAAAGGACAGGCGGTCCTTTTCATCCAATCTCCATAGAGCAGAGCGGGGCTCTGACAGTTCCATTTCCGCTCAGTGAGCGGAGACGGAACTGTCATCTGTTGGCTCAGCAGGGATCAGCGGAGCGATCCCCGCTGAGCAAAATGGAATCTGAAAACGAATAAGCCCGTGTGAAAGGACCCTTAAGTGATACTAAAGTCTAATTTTTTTCATTTAAAAATAAAAAACATGTTATACTTAACTGCTCTGTGCAGTGGTTTTGCGTGGAGCAGCCCAGATCCTCCTCATATCCGGTCCATCACCGCCGCTCCTGGCCCCTCCCTACTGCCCCCACAGTAAGCAGCTTTCTATGGGGGCACCCGAGCCGAGCCGCTGCTCGGTGTGTCCATTTAGACGCAGAGCTGCGGGTCAGCCGTGCCCCCTAGTTCTTCTCATTGGCTCACAGACTTTTAATGACAGCAGCGGGAGCCAATGGCGTCATGCTGCTGTCTCAGTCAATGAGGAGAGAGAGTCCAGGGAAGCGAAGTCTCTTGTGCAACATCGCTGGATTGAGATGGGCTCAAGTATTAGGGGGGCTCCTGCACACAGAAGTTTTTTTTATCTTAATGCATAGAATGCATTAAGATAAAAAAAAAAAAACCTTCTGACTTTAGAACCACTTTAACCACTTCAGCCCCAGAAGGATTTACCCCCTTAATGACCAGGCCAAAATTGATATCCTTTTTTCCCCCACAAATAGAGCTTTCTTCTGGTGGTATTTGATCACCTCTGCAGTTTTTATTTTTTGCGCTATAAACAAAAAAAGACCGACAATTTAAAAAAAAAACAAAAAAATGTATTCATCAGTTTAGGCCAATATGTATTCTTCTACATATTTTTGTTAAAAAAAAAACCCAATAAGCGTATATTCATTGGTTTGTGCAAAAGTTATCACATCTACAAACTATGGGATAGATTTGGGGACTTTTTTTTTTTTACTAGTAATGGCGACGATCTGCTATTTTTCGCGGGACTGCGACATTGCGGCGGACAAATCTGACCGCAAGTGACACTTTTTGGGGACCAGTGACATTATTACAGTGATCAGTGCTAAAAAAAAAAAAAAAAAAAATGGGGGGGTTAACACTAGGGGCGATCAAGGGGTTAACTGTGTTACCTGGTGTGTTCTAACTGTGTGGGGGGTGGGCTCACTGGGACAAACACAGAGATCACTGTTCCTGATCACTAGGAAACAACAGCAGATCTCAGTATTGTCCCCTGTCAGAATGGGGATCCGCCTTGTTTACATAGGCAGATCCCCATTTTGCCTCTCTGTATCGCGATCGCTGGGACCCACGTGTGCGCGACCACACATGCACGGACCGACGAACAGGTACGTCGGTTTGCGCAGCTGAGCCGCCTTGCCTCAGTATATATGCAGAAGGCAATCGGAAAGTGGTTAAAGTGCACGTTCGCTTTTGCAGCTGAATTGGGATAACACCTACTTTATAGTTGTTACATGTTCCCATGTACACAATTAAATCAAAATTTCTGCTTACCTTTTATCTTACTTATCCACTTGCCAACCACAGTCTGACGGCGCCAAAGTGGCTCGATATCCCTCACTGTGAGCACGCGCACGCCGCTGGAGGCGCACTCCCGCGCTCACTGTGTTCGGGGGGGGGGGGGCAGGGAGTGGGTAGGGCGGACTCGATTGTCGCCGGCTACCCGCGATGGCCCCCCCGCAGTGAAAGAACGGAGGTCCTTGTAAGTAAACCCGGATCTCAGTTCTGTTAGAGGGGGAAGGGCTGTGATCACAGGCTTCCTGTATATGGAAGCCGTGATCACTCCCTTCCCCCAGCCAAGCCAGCCCACATACAGTTAGAAAACACCCAGGGAACACAGTTAACCCCTTCACTGCCAATGGCATTTACACAGTAATCAGTGCATTTTTATAGCACTGATCGCTGTATAAATGCAAAAAAAAAGTGTCAAAATGGTCCGACATGTCCGCTGCAATATTGCAGTACTGCAAAAAAATCACAGATCGCCGCCATTACTAGTAAAAAATACAAAAATAAATAAAAACCCCAGAAATTAATTCTCATCATTTGTAAATGCGGCAACTTTTGCGCAAACCAATCAATAAACGCCGATTGCGATTTCTTTTACCAAAAATATGAGGAAGAATATAAACCGGCCTAAACTGATGGAAAAAAATTTTTTTTAGATATTTTTTTTTGGATTTGTATTTTAGCAAAAAGTAAGAAATTTTTATATTTTTTTTCAAAATTGTCGCTCTTCTTTTGTTTATAGCGGCGATCAGAAATGACACAGAGGTGATAAAATGCCATCAAAAGAAAGCTCTATTTATGGGAAAAAAGGACGCAAATTTTGTTTGGGTACAACGTCGCACGCCCGCGCAATTTTCAGTTAAAGCAACGCAGTGCCAAATCGCAAAAAGTTCTCTGGTCCTAAAGTGGGAAATCCTTCCAGGGCTGAAGTGGTTAAAATCCCTGTAAATAATAATCCCTATGTAACTTTTCCTTTCTATGTAATGTTAAAGGATATGTAAAGGTTTGTTTTTAAAAAAAAAAAAAACCAAACATGTCATACTTCTCTTGGTTTTGCACAGAGTAGCCCCGATCCTCCTCTTCTGGGGTCCCTCAGCGGCGCTACTGGCTCCTCCTCTTTTAGAGTTCCCCATTGGAGAGCCGCTTTCCCTCGGGGCACTCGGGCGGGCACTCCCGTGTCCTGCTGCTGCGTCCATTGACACAGCATTGACACAGACACCAGGACTCGGCCCCGACCCCTGGCTCTCGCGTCATTGGATGCGATAGACAGCAGCGGGAGCCAATGACTGCGCTGCTATGAATCTATCCAATCAGGACCCGAGACACCGGCTGGAGCTGGTGTGCTCGTCCCCGTCCCCGGGTTCAGGTAAGTAAAAGGGGGGCTGCTGCATCACAGGAGGTTATTCACCGTAATGCATAGAATGCATTAAGGTGAAAAACCTTGAGGGTTTACAACCCCTTTAAGGAGGGCGTGGAGGATTTAGGCCCCATTCACATGTGCGAATGGGGCTGTTACAGATTACATGTAGAAAACCCAGCGATTAGCTGTGGGCGAAAGCTCCATTGAAAGCAATGGGAGGCTGAAAGCTCCAGAAGATAATTTCGCTGCTTGCATGTTGTCGCTCATGGATCAGCACTGGAAGCAGACAGTTCAGCTCACAGCTAATTGCCAGGAACCCCCTGATGGGTCTCCCACATATAATTAACAACGGCTCAATTCGCAAGTTTGAATGGAGCCTTATGTTTACCATAGTTAACTATGCCTGTACTGTGCTGGCAGATCTTATATCAGTTGTAATCTAGGTATGCAAATAGACTGTCCTAACAAAGGGTTAAAAATCTCTAGGCTAGGATGGTACATTGTATATTAATGCGCTTAAAAAAAAAAACGGTCCTTACATAATTTTCCTCGATTGCACATTGTGAGCTACTCTGAACAATTTCAGGCTGCCAAAGAGATTGTATGTTCTCCAAAGAAATATCTGAAAAGTTAAAGTGGTTGTAAACTTCAGACATGAAAATGTAATTTCTGTCTGCTGCTTAATTCCTCTATCAGCATGAGTCACTTCTGACAAGTTTTCTGGACACTAAGATAAAAATGGTGACGGGGAGGGACCGCCAGCTGATTGACAGCCTCATCTCTGTTCCTGTGAGCTGTGTGGGGGGGGGGGGGGGGTCCCTTCCCTCCAATCAGCTGTCAAAGCTCCCCTCACTGAACTCTGCAGATTTTAACTTCAGCTCTCTGTAGCCTTTTTTCTGAACTCTCAGACAAGCTTTATAAAAATTGAGCACTTTGAAAAGATGTAGAGAAGAGAAGACTTTAAGACTGATATTACACTATATGAGAGGACATATGAGGCTAGAGGTTGCCCAGAGAAATTTAGAAAAATATGGTATAGATGGGTAGATTTTTCTGACGCTGGCTACAAATCCATAGAGCAGGGATATGCAATTAGCGGACCTCCAGCTGTTGCAAAACTACAAGTTCCATCATGCCTCTGGGTGTCATGCTTGTGGCTGTCAGTCTTGCTGTGCCTCATGGGACTTGTAGTTCGGCAACAGCTGGAGGTCCGCATAATTGCATATCCCTGCCATAGAGTATGAGTAGATTCTAACATCTTAGAGTCAGACACTTAGGAGCAGTTAAGGCACTGGGATACTCTGAGGGTTCCCGGGTTCTTTCTTTTCTTCAGCATTGGTTTGCTATAAGAGCACTGAATTTACTGAGGGGAATGGGTGGTGGGGGGGGGGGGGGG